>JAATLQ010031751.1:0-12033 GCA_013421005.1 Heliconius erato x Heliconius himera
TATTTAAAAGGATAAGGATTGATACCATTATGGACAAACATCCCTCACAATTAAAAATATATTCAAATTACTATTTTTAGACAGAAATATGCTCACTGTATGTTATCCTTAGAAGATACAAATATGCTGTCGCTGACTTTTTTGTAGATCTTATTAAGAGGAATAATACTCTAGTACATTGTTTTCATGTAGGACTTACCATTAAAGCAGCGCATGCGTAAAAGTGTCTCAACGGGTAGGACTTTATACACATTTATCATATTTATGTCAAATTACAATAAAATATACATATAATAAACCATATATAAACCTTCCCTGAGAAATACTCTACCTAATGGTGAAAATCGCATCAAAATCCGTTGTGTGGTTTAGAAGAAGATCGCTTAGAAAGGCCAGACAGAGACGAAATGCGTTCTTATTTTATAAGATATAGAGATTATCTATTTTGTCTCCACTTGCAAATTTATTTTATTCAATTGATAAAAAAAAATAATCGAAAAACACCTTTGTTTCCTGTAATTTCTCTTTAGTTCTATTTTTTCAACATTTTACTTTCTTCAATAAACGGGCTATTTGACACAAAAATAATTTCTCAAATCGCACTAGTAGTTGCTGATATATGAATAAGGCCTTTAACAAAACAAAATTTTCCTCTTTGTAATATAGTTAGCTCATCAACTTTTATACTCTAAACTTTAAAGATTCATGAAATGATGTTATTTTTTATTATATTTATAAATCTCTCATATTAATAAACATACTAAAAATCAAACTTTACTTAAATGCTTCATTTATGGTCTATTTTCTCATAGAACTAGCTTTACGATGAAAGTTCAACGTAAATTGCATTAATCAGCTATCTCTCTGTTACAATGTTTGTTGAGTGCTCCTCAATATCGGTCGGTGGTGCGGTGCTCGCCGTCCGCCGTCCGCCGTCCCTCCGTCCCTCCGTCCCTCCGTCCGTCCACGAGGTAAATAAGAGGGTTCCTGTTGTTGTTAACAACAACAAGCTTCTCCAATAACATCATCATTAGATTACTTTAATCTATCCTTTTGTTGTTCATGTTATTAATTTCTAAGATAGTATTTAACAACGTTTTGCTACTGATTTTAATGAGATGGAGTATATAAAGGCTACTAGCCTTAGAGAAAAAATATGAGATGGATTTTATAAAAATATTTTAAATCTGTTAGAAAATATTAAATATCCGTTGAGAAGTCTATTTTTAGACGCATCTTCACATTTTATGATTATATAATAACAGAGCAGCTAATTTTCCATTTCTGCGACGTTTTTTGGCTTATTGTGCTCCATTACATGGAGGCACCTGGCTTTTTCTTCGGGTCCTCATGTTCTCAAAAGCAAACAATTAAATACATCGATGAACATTTTCAAGATTGATAGATACATTCAATCTATTTTTGGGTCTATGGGCTAGGATTATTTTTGTAACCCCTAATTTATACCAAATTATCTTCTATATGAAACGAGTTGACTTTTAGTTATAAGACGAATTAGACTTTCAACGTAGATATAGTCCTCCGAGTGAGATTTGACTAAACAGTCATCAGTTTCAGATTTTGTAAAGTAATAAAGCTCCGTCTGCTTTTTACTCTTCCTCTAACAGTGAAAGAATATTACTATTATCAAAATTCACGTTTTCTTACATAAGTAGGTTCTTTAAAAGTTCAAAGTCTCTGGACGTTACTTTACAATTTATTATTTATTCATATTCATATTTCTGATCTTTCAGTTTAATTTCCAGAATTGAACGATTGTATTGTACCACAATATATAATTAAAAGTATAATTATTTCTTAATTAAAGTTTCAACTTTAATACCAATGTTACATTACCAAATATTTTATTGAAAATAAATTATAAAATTATAAATAATGACATGAACAGTAAACAATAGCCTTTTATCCCATTAATAGTTACGGATTTTAATTAGTCAGTAGAAATTGACATTCATTATCATTTAATAATATGCAAAATCGTATTATAATATGAATGTTAATATGCGGATTTATGATATTCGCATGTCATTTTGTTAGTTCAGGGTTAAAGATTAACAATATATTTATAGTAACTATCACAATTTTGATACCATTTCACTGGGTATAATGTTAAAAACTTTTTCAGAATAGGCATATTTAGATATATTTTGTAACTTCTAATAATTCCCTAAGTTTCTCGACTTCATCTTAAACAAAGCTTTTTCTTTGGTGGTTTTTTTTTATTTTCTATTCTTAACTTATTATTATATATTTGGGGGTGGCCATAGCTCCATTCGGCTTCCTACCTTCTGACGCCTATGTTCTTCAGATATTTTTAATTAGAAACAGAAACAGATTTTTTAAAAAATACTTATTTCACTATTCTTTTCTCAGTTTATGCTGTTCCAAGTGTGTCAGTTAATCGCTAATCACTTCGTTAACGTTTTGTTGTATGGAGAACACAAAGTACGGTAAAAAAATTATGTTATACAATTTAGAAAAATGCATGTTAAAATAGTGTCTATACCTATAAATATTTATTAAACAATGTTGTGACTCAGAGCGGAACTGTTCCTGTTTTTAGGATTCCGTAACTTTTAAGGGAAAAAGAACCCTTATAAGATCACTTTGTTGTTCGTCGGTCTGTCTGTCTGTCAAGAGCCTTTATCTCAGGGACGCTAGAAGATATGAGTTGAAATTCAAACCATCTCAGATCTGCGGCCCAATGATTTCCTGACAGTAAAATTATTTATACATTTACTTGAAAAACAGATATGGTTTTACGTATATATCACAAAGAACGCGTATTTCAACACTATCAAAAAAAAATTCATAGGGTATTTCCGGTTGACCTAGAATTATGAAATGTGTGACAGTTAGCATCTACAGGTAGTATTAGTTCAGGAAAAAATCTGAAAACTATAAATTTGTGGTTAAATTTACAAAATAATAGTTTGTAATAGTTAAAAACAGATATTTCAACAATATAAAGGGAATCAAAATAATAGGGTACTTCCGGTTAACCTAGAATTATCAAATTTGGCACCTTGAAGGCACAGGTAGTACTAGTTTAGAAAAAAATTTGAAAACTATACATTTGTGGTTGAATCCAAAAAAATAATAGCCTTATAGGGGGGCAAAATTTAGAATTAAAACCGCTAGTTCAAGTGAGGTATCAGATGAAAAGGCTCTTTCTAAGCCAAGCCCGAATTTCAGAATAAACTCGAGATCCCCAATTTTTGTACGGAACCCTCGTTGGGCGAGCCCGACTCGCCCTTGTCTGATATTTTTTTTCGATTAGACTAAAATTACTGTGGATCTGAAAAGATCTTTAATAGGGGTAATTGTAGCACATCTCTGAAGTAAAAAACCATACTTTTTAATAGTCAAATAAGCATTTTGACAAGTAACATTTTAATAAAATATGTCCTGAATATAATTAGAAATACAATATCGCTTATGAAATTTAAAAATTGATTTACAACTACGTATTTTACAAGCACCTGATTTAGATCAACTCATTATAATAATAAAATGTATCCACTTTTTATTACCATTTTTTCTTCTTACTAAAGTAAATATACTTGTACAAGGATGTAATTTAAATCTAATATATATATATATATATATATATATATATATATATATATATATATATATATATATATATATATATATATAAATATATATAGCTATTTTTTTATTTAAAGTTAGGTGTGCAAATACTTTTTTTACCCACTGGCAAAAATATCACCACCATCAACACCTAACTTTTTTTGAAGTTACTCTTACAGAAAACCAGAATGAGTTCAGTTAATTATTGTATTTAATAGCTTATTCTATATATATTTCAAATCGGTTAATAAAATTCCTTAGAAAATAGAAATGAAAAAATGAGATGGTAAAAACACATATTTTAAAGTCAAATAAGTATTTGCACACCAACACCACACCACACCACCTTGAACTATACCAATATTTATTTAAGAGTGTTTAATAAACATCTAGTAATTATTTTAGTTTGGTTATCTATACTGTAATGTATAAAATAAATCGTAATTTATTCGATTCTGATCGATTTTTGATTAGAAAGATGTAGTTATTTGATTTGAGAGGCCAGTTGTGGTGCAGCGACACAGATTGTGACTGGAAATTTGACTGGTTTTTGAGGTAAAATATTTATTAATATTTATTTACATTTAAATTTTCATTTCTTCGTTCTGGTGTCGAGACAAAGCGCGGCGTTGAATTCCGTAATACCTCCAGAATTTGTCGGAAAATGGGAAACACACTATCACAACACCAGATGCCCTGTATCAACCCTGCTATGTGCGGAATATAGCGTGAAGATGAATTTATATTAAAATTTAAATATGTGTACTACTAACAACACAGGTAAACCAACAACAACTGCTGCTAAATACGCGTATAAGAAGTTAAAAGCATTTTCTGAGATTTGTATCGTTAGAAAAATCTCTTGTATATGTAGTTTTTTTTGTTTCTTAGTATTTTATTGTATTTTATGTATATAGATTGCTACCAAATCACATATTTAATTCATCATAGTAGAAAATATATAAGCTTACATCGAATCCTTCAATCATATTAATCCTTTTAACTTAGTTTCGTGTGGTCTACGTACTCCTATATAGCACAACCTAATAGCATTAGTGTAATATTATATACATTTAGTAAATTGAAAAAGCCTTTCCACTTCCGTGTTTCAAACAACACGATCACTTACCAAATACGTTTGAAGAGAACTTTGTGAGATATTAAATCAGACATCGCCTTAATTAATATTTGTGTCAGTGTGGATAGGCGTCTTCCATTATTTAAGGAAGTATCACATTAAATGTCACTTTGGGGCCATTCAAGTATTACGTAAGCAGATTTTTTGCAATTATTGACCCTTGATTTTGTACTGTGCACATGTTTCGCCTGCTTTTTTGCATTTGGTTTGCGCCACACAATTCTTTATCCATCCGATCCTAAAAGATTAAATTTACTTTCGCCAGAAAAAAATATTTTTCCTAAATTCTATAGAATTTTTGACGTATTCTTTCGCGAATGTTAGTCTTTTTGCTCTATTAGCCCCACTTCTGAAAGGTCGGAAAAAAAGGAGTATCTAGACACAATTTTCTTGGCCTGTTCCAAATAAGTGTAAAACATACAATTATATTAGATTTAATAATTAATAATTATTTGTGGCTAGTCGTGGTGCAGAGGCACAAAGTGTGACTGTAAACGCGGCTGGTTGTGGGTTCGATATCAGCTTCACGCTGTATCCCGCACACAGCAGGGTAGGCAGAGGAAACCTAGTCACAAGACACTCCGTTCCCCACTTTCTGTCGAATTCTGGAGGCATTGCGTGTTGAGTGGCAGAGCTCAACGCCGCGCTTTTCCATCGACACCAGAGCGAAGAAATGAAAATATAAATTTAAGTAAATATTTCATCTCCTCGAGTGGGGATCGAACTCACAACCAATAGGTTTTACAGTCACACTTTGTGCCACTGCGCCACGACTGGCTTCAACTGGGTTCGATCTCCATTGGAAGAAATGAAATATTTATTTAAATTTATATTTCAATTTCTTCGCTCTGGTGTCGTGACAAAAAGCGCGGCGCTTAATTTCAAAAGTGTGGAATGAAGTATCTTAACAATAGGTTCCCTCAGCAAACCCTTCTAATACAAGAACTTCTAATACAGAGTATAGATGATTTATTTTTTTAAACTACATTAAATATTAAAATTATAAAGCTTTATTAAGGCTTCTCATTCCATATCCGTCGCTTCCAAAGCACATGCGCGGAGCAACAGATAGGTGGGGACTCCCCTCCCGTGGCCCGACGCCATTGTTTTCCCTCTGAATCGCGCGCCGACCGTCGACTAGAGAAGTCGCGTTTAAGAGTGCTCCCAAAGTTGACTATCGGGCTCGTTTCCCTCTTCCCTCTTCGAAGGTAAGACTAACATAAGTTGTAATTATATTTGGTCTCGTTAGATTTATTGTGGAAGTTTAACTTGATTTTGACTTTTTTTTGTGATTCTTTTTGGTTTGGGTTTTATGTTAAGTTTGATTTTTGTGGATATTTTGTTGAAACTTTTTTTTATTAAATTTGTACTTTTCTTGTATTTGTGTGAATTAAAGTGTTTTCGTATATTAATATTAAATGATTTTATTTGTGTTTTTCTTTGATCGGAATTGATTATATTTTTTTTGTTACATTTAAATTTAAAATAATATTTTTAAATATTGTTTATATTTTATTTTATTTTAATATAATATTGCGAAAAACATTGTTCATTTGTATTATAAATGAAATATTTTTATTGTAAAGAAAAACGTAAATGTTATAATTAAAATCTCCTTAAAAATTAAATTTTACGTTGTTGGACATAAAGTACACAGTCTTATTAAAAACACAGTCTTAATTTCAAATATAACGTATATCATTAGTTTATGATTTTAAAATAATTATAATAAGCTATGTATTCTAAATTATTTAGAGAAACAAAACTGATAAGTAAAATTTATTTAGATGTCTCTTATAAATTAATACTGTAAATATTAATTGAAATTGTTATTTTTTAAATATTCAACTATAAAATATCGATAACAAAATAATTTTGAATGTCTATTTCGCTATGTTTAATTTAAAAAAATGACAAATTTATAAAAAACTTGTGTCGTAAATAATCTTTTGTCGAAAGTCTATAAGAATACATTAATAAAAATTGCCCGACCTTTGACGTTTTCGTCGATGTATTATTCAAAATTGTTTAAGAAGAATACAGGAAGGATAATTTTAAACATCTCTTTGACTTTTTTGTTGTTTGTTTTTTTTAATAAGATGAAATCCTTGCTCATAATCACTTAACTAAAGGTTCTAAAAAAAGGTTTAATAAGGTTCCTAATAACAATTCCTAATAATATCCTAAATAGGATATAATAGCATAAATTGTGAATTTTTCATAATGAATATTTTCTATTATTTTAGCAAAAAAAATTGCAGCGTTGAGTGCATAACTCAAAGCTGCGATTTTTTTTTGTTTAACCGACAATGTCGAATTCAAGCGGAAACAAAAGAGCAGTGTGACTTAACACTAGGTTCCCTCTGTCCTACGTTACGCGGGGTAAAGAGTGATATTAAAAAAAATCCGGTGTAAATTGAAATATTACTTTAACAGTAAAAAGTTACACTAACACCTATGTCTTATTTATTTTCAATAATTATAAATCTCATTTCCATTAAATTATCCAAATTATGGTGATATACTAGTATATATTTCAACTAAATTTGTATTTATATTTGTTTTCTAAATACATAGTATACTATATTGTATAAGGACGCACTTGTGGGGCTGGTAAGAAAAAAATCACATAATACCAGCAGAAACGTTTTAGTTTTAATGTGATTTTTGATTCTTTGAGTCAAAGGCTATGAGATCATTGTCTTTTCCTTTGATAAAAGATGAAGAACGCCTATAGGATGTTTAATGTAATAGATTATTATATACAGCTTCACGCTTTATCCCGTAGGCTGAGACAGGCTAGTGCCGAGACTATCTTTTTATCCTTTTGCTTCCTATACGACGATAACAAAGTATTTGTTTGTAACAAGTTGTGTCAATGGAATTTATTAAAAAATATTTTATATTAACGCCGCGTTTCGTCTCGCCAGAGAGGGTATGTTAAAATCTTTTTTTTATCAATCAATCAGCTTCACGCTGTATCCCGCACACAGCAGGGTAGGCAGAGGGAATTTAGTGACGACGTAAGACGCTCCGTTCCCACTTTCTGCCGAATTCTGGAGGCATTGCGTGTTGAGTGGCAGAACTCAACGCCGCGCTTAACCTCGACACCAGATCGAAGAAATGGAAATATAAATTTAAGTAAATATTTCATCTCCTCGAGTGGGGATCGAACCCACAACCAGTCGGTTTTAAAGTCACACTTCGTGCCGCTGCGCCACGGCTGGCCACAATCTTTTTTTTATAATCTTAATTAATGATTTTAACCATTTCTCCAACTGTAGCACGAACCCACAAATATAACAAAAGTATACAGTCAAACGCGGCTTGACTGTGCCACGACAACAGATAAACTATTACAAATTAAATATATCCGGATCAATGAAAAAGGTAATACAGAAATAGTACAACACTATTTATAGATTATATAATAGGGATTAGGCTATAAATAAACAGTATTAAGAATTGATTACGGGCCAGTCCGCTCGCGACGCGACTCGTTGCGGGTTCGATCCCCATTCGAGGATGTAATAATTAGATGTATATTGCCATTTATTCGTTTTGGTGTCAAGGCAAAGCGCGGCGTTGGGTTCCACCACTCAATCTGCAATACCTCTAGCATTCGGCGGAATGTGAGGAACGGAGTGTCTTAACACTACTCTGCCTACCCTGCTGTAAGCGGAATACAGCTTGACACTGATTTAATTTGAATCTATTGATATGAGAAAAATATCGAAAATTTCCAGTAATATCATAAAGCCTTTTCGTTATTTCATTAAAATCCTAATAAATTTAAATTAAAAACGTAGTGTCTGTAGTGGTGTGGGGTCGATTTGTTCGATTTCAGGAGGTGATTTGTTACATACAAATTATTTGTTTATCATAAAAGATTTCTAATAAAATATATCAAATGACAAATAAAATAATTAAATACAAATAAAGGCTTACAAACCAATTTTTTCTGATAGTATGTATGTAGGTACATCTAATAATAGCGAAGGTGTGACAGACAGTGTGGCGTATACAATAATGTTGTAAGGTTTCCATTAGTTACTTATTATCTTGAGGCCCGTTGCGGCTCAGAGGCACAATGGTGTGTGGGTTTGATTGCCGCTCGAGGAAATGAAATATTTAATAGTGGGGAACGGAGTGTGTTAACACTAGGTTCCCTCTGCCTACCCTGTTGTGTGCGGGATACAGTGTGAAGCTGATTTAATAGTTTCATTTCTTAGCTCTGGTGTCGTCGTTACGTTGAGTTCCTCTACTCAACACGAAATGCCTCCAAAATTCAACAAAAAACGGGGAACGTACCTTACCTATAGGTTCCCTCTGACTACCCTGCTGTGGGCAGGATACAACGTGAAGCTAATAAAAAAAGAAACTTAATATCTAGCGTGAATAATCATTGAGAATGATATTAAAACTCCTAACAAAGGAAATGATAAAATGACAAAATATAAAGAAAACATCTCAAATACTTGAATTAAATGAATTCCCTATTAATTGCTCGGAAGGCAAATCTTGATGCAATTTGACTCCCGACATTTCATAAAGCCAACGGTTAAAGGAACAAAACTTAAACTTGCCGCTAGTTCTACAAAGGAATACTCAAGCAATAATACAACATTTCTTCTTGATATTGCGATGTTGAGAATTAATTTCAAATATTAGCTAACCTATACAATGTTATTAAGAAAAAACTATAATAATAAAATCTTTGATTGAATATTTACTATATTATTATTAAAATATAAAATTAAAAGTATTAATATTAAATTTATATATTAAATTACAAATATTAATATTAAAATACGAAACAAAAAGGACTTAACGGACTTAACAAGATATTAAAAAATCTGTTTGTATATTTAGGATTACGATATATTCTATAATTTGATTAGAGTAGTAAAATACAAGAGATTTATTAAAATATCCCTTAACAATATACAACTACCACTGTAAACGCGGCGGTTATGAGTTCAATTCCCACTCGTAGGAATGATTTATTTGATACTTTCACTTCCTCGCCATGGGAAAGTCAAAGCGCGGCGTTGAGTTCCGCCTTTCAATACACAATGTCTTGAAATATTGAAAAGTAGGGAACGGAGTGTCTTAACACTACGTTCACTCTGCCTACCCTGTTAAAATGTGGAAAAGGCCATGAAGCTAAATAAAGAAGAAGAAGAAATTAAGTGATGACGTTAATTGTTTATAATTCTTATTCTTACGTTATAATACAATAAATGAAGGTATTAAAATAGATCATTGAGGACAATCGCGGCGCGGGGGCACAAAGTGTGACTGTAACCGGGACTGATTGTGGGTTCGATTTCCACTCAAGGAAATGAAACATTTTAAATTTTCATTTCTTCGCTCTAATTTCGAGACAAGGTGCGGCATTGAATTCCGCCACTCTACACGGAATGTTTTCAGAATTCGGCGGAAACCAACACTCCCTCTGCCTACCCTGTGTGTTATGATACACGATGCTGCTAAAATATATATATATATTAAAATAGGCTTATAATAGCTACAATTCATAGTTAAAAATAGTCTCATACAAATTTAACATCTGATTAAAATGCACAAAGTGAGAAAAGTAAAGCCTGTTAGTGATATATAATTCAATTTATATATACAGCTAGCTCTTGATCATTCACTTTAAACTCCTAATACGATTACCACCAAGTATCTAAGTCAAGTATTGTGAGACGACGTTGAGGCAAGAGTAAATAAATATGAAAAGCCAGCTCTGATATAAATTTTACATTTTAATTATGAATTATATTTTAGAATGTGCATGCATTCTTAATTTACATTTAAAAAGTGATATTATGTTTTTGTGAATTCTAATATAAATAACAGCTTCAAAAACCGCATCTACCTCCACATAAAAGGCTGGCAACGCACCTGTAACTCCTCTGGCGTTACACGGGGTCGTGGGCCTGGGGTGAGTTGTCCTACCATCAGGTGACCCGTGCGCTCGTTTACCATAAAAAAAAGCATCACGCCTTTTCCTCCATAGGGTAGGCGAAGGACCTAGTGTTAAGATACTCAGTTTCTTCGCCTACTTACGGAGACAATGTAAATTTTCTGCACATGTAAATTAATTCAAAAGTATAAATAAAAATTCTGCCCTGAATGGGATTCGAGTCCACATCTGTCACACATACATTTTAATACTTAGTTTTGCCACAAACACTTCAATACGGAAAACATTTTTTTATTATACGTAATATTTATTACTATTACAGTGTGTAACATACAAAAAAGGCATTAATGAATACAAAAATATACATTAATATAAAACCATTAAAAATATATTAAGCTTATTCAAAGTGGTCTCAATTGGCTGCAACACAGTCCTATAAGCGTTGAGGCCAGTTATCAATTGCTGCACGCACTCTTTCTATAAGAAAATTCTTCACTGCCAATCGTATGGACTGTTCAAGAGACTTTCGAATGTTTAAGAGATTAACGTGGCGTTAAGTTAATAATCCAGTGGATTAACATCAGAACTAGATGACGGGCAGTCTTAAGCTCTGATGAAGTCCGGAACGTTCGCATCTAATCAAGATAAGGTGGATGGAGGCATGACCCGGCGCCGAGTTTTGCTGAAAGGACCATTCTTGATTATTGAACATGGTGTAGTTAAAAGGCTTAACTATCTGCTTAAGAATGGTATCTAGATATACTTCTGCCGATGTTTTGATACCCTTTTTACAAAAATATGGAAAAAGGAGTGATTACTCCTACATAGCTAATGGCCTACCCATCACCGAAATCGGATAATACCCACGCTGTACTCCGTCGACTAACTGGAAAGCAAAATTAAAAAAATCTGTGAGCTCTCTTTGCGTACCGCTTAAGTAATTGTGTTGTGTTTACTACCCTCTTCTTTTTTAAATTATCAATTAAGAAATGACTAGTGCGTCTCTTAAAGGCTGCAACTTCTAGGTCATCTTTTAAAATACGCGACATGGTTCTAGGTGCTGTCTTCATCTCCCGAGTTAAATTATTTTGCTTTCATACAGGATTTTCTCAAATTTACTGCTTTGTTCGCCTTTTTCGTACGAATAGTACGTGGATAGTAAGATCTGATTTTCTGACAAAAACAGAGGAGGTTTCATTGTCTTTATCAATAGCCCGGTACACAAACATTTGACTATTATCAAGTCAAGAGGCCAGTCGTGGCGCAGCGGCACGAAGTGTGACTGTAAAACCGACTGGTTGTGGGTTCGATCCCCACTCGAGGAGATGAAATATTTACTTAAATTTAT
>JAATLQ010031753.1:0-12042 GCA_013421005.1 Heliconius erato x Heliconius himera
GGATTCCTGCAGAATGAGCTGATAGTATCTTGCCCTCTGGTATGGTGGGTTTGAGACTTCAATGATTTTATGAGTGGGTCCCAGGTGGTAGAAAGCTTCCAGCCATCCTCTCTATTGAAATTAGGATATTTTTGTATTTCAATAGCCTCGCGGATCATTCTAGGAATGTATCTGTTTTCCTTAGCGAGGATTTGGGGTTTATCAAACCTAATGTAGTGGCTGGGTTTATCCACAGTATGTTCACACACAGCTGACTTCGATACATGCCCATTCTTGATATCAGAGATGTGTTCTTTCACCCTAACACCGATGCTTCTCTTTGTTTGACCGATGTATGATAAGCCACAGTCACAGTCTAGTTTGTATACACCTGCACTCTGTAAAGGAATATTACTTTTTACTGGTCTCAAAATGACAACTTATTAAAGTTGTCATTTTGTATCAAATTAAGTACAGATTAAAATTTGTACCTAATAGTTTTTTTCTGTGACACAAAAACAAAAATTTGTCAATTTTTGAAAAATAATTTGGGAATTTTCCTTTATACGTGCCGTAAGTTTTAATTTCTTAACAAATTTCGTAATTGTGTATCAACGGGATGCATAAACCCTCATAGTTTATCGTCATTTGATTGCGATGATTTAGAAGATAGATTTTTTTGTGCTCTAAGGGAATATAGACTTGAACATTGAGGTATCTAACCTTTAAGCGATCTTGTACAAAATACTCTTGACAAACAGACAAACAACAAAGTTATCATAAAAGGATTTTGAGGTGTTTTTGTACCCTAAAATACCCTTGGCACATACATACACGCAACATACAGGTGCAATAGTGCAATGCCGTTACGTGTCGCTGGTAAGTTATGAAATAATACTGCGGGATATTTTTATTAACAGTGTCAGAGCATTTTTTTCTTGAGAGATTTTTTTTTTAGTTTGCTCCCATAAGTTATTTTTTTATACGTTTTTTAAAAAAACATTAATAACATAAACGAACGAACGGACTGAAGAACCTATTCAAAACATTTCTTTGAATATTAAATTATTTTTTATCACTGTGTTAAATAATTACGAATTAAGCTAGACTGTAACGAAGGTAATTTTCGCCATCTATTGGACTTACAATTGAACTGTAACCATTCGAACATTGTTACAAAAATACTACTATGTTTATGTTAAATTTATTATAAGTATAGATTACACTTACACGACGAAATTAACGTTTAGCAAATAATAACTCAACAATATAATAACATTCATTATCATATGTATTCAATAGATATCATTGCGTATGTTTCTTTTTTTTTCAAATATAAATATCTTTAAAACTTTAAGTACATAATAAACGTCTAAAACAACACCTTTTTAATTTAGAAAATGTGTAGACTCTTCTATTATATCTATTATTTATATTGTACATATTATGTTATATTACATGTACTATTTGTTTATATAAGAATATGTATGTTTATAGGTATTTATATTAGTTATAAATATATGTATTATAGTTGTATGTAGTTGTAAATATATGTGTATTTGTGTATTGTGTATTAGTTTATGTATTTTTGTATATATCATAAGTATATTATATGTTACTTAGTATTATCTTTTTTGTTATGTGCACTTAACGTTATTCTACTCTTCTGTTTTTATATTTTATGTCCTTTGTTTTGGAAGGTTGCCTGTAAGAGATTGCTTGAAGCAATAAGGCCGCCTTTGCATACTTGTTTGTATTTATTTCTTTTCTGTGTGTGTATTTTTTTTTGTGTGCAATAAAGTATAAACTAACTAACTAACTACATTATTTTTTGATAGAGTGTAGCAGTAACCTTTCCAAACTATATTTTTTTTTATGCAAAGTGCCATCTATTTAGATGCGCCGTTTATTTAAATGCGCCATCTATTTAGGTTTAAAATTAAGGACAGTTTAAAAATGCTGTTTTTATGTTAAATTTCACCTAACATAAAATTATATTAACCGAAAACGATATTGTGTTAAAGTATTCAAATTATTGATATTCCTCCCGTCGTAATTAGTGTTTAACTCCACAGAACGTTTTTTGCGTTATCAAGATTCATTAGTACCTACTATTAGTCAATAGATAGCGTTCTTGTATCGATTTTTTACTATCTCAAATATAAACTTCTTGAAAACTTAAATACTTATATCTTTAGTATTAAAATGATTAATATTCTTTAGTACTAAAATGATTAATATTCCTCCCGTCGTAATTAGTGTTTAACTCCACAGAACGTTTTTTGCGTTATCAAAATTCGTTAGTACCTACTATTAGTCAATAGACAGCGTTCTTGTATCGATTTTTACTATCTCAAATTTAAACTTCTTGAAAACTTAAATACTTATATCTTTAGTATTAAAATGATTAATATTCCTCCCGTCGTAATTAGTGTTTAACTCCACAGAACGTTTTTTGCGTTATCAAGATTCGTTAGTACCTACTCTTGGTCAATAGATAGCGTTTTTGTATCGATTTTTTAATATCTCAAATATAAACTTCTTGAAAACTTAAATACTTATATTTTTAGTATTATAATGATTAATATTCTTTAGTATTAAAATGATTAATATTCCTCCCGTCGTAATTAGTGTTTAACTCCATAGAACGTTTTTTGCGTTATCAAAATTCGTTAGTACCTACTATTGTTCAATAGATAGCGTTCTTGTATCGATTTTTTAATATCTCAAATATAAACATCTTGAAAACTTAAATACGTTGTATTTAGTATTAAAATCTTTAGTAATCTTTAGTATTAAAATGATTAATATTCTTTAGTATTAAAATGATTAATATTCCTCCCGTCGTAATTAGTGTTTAACTCCACAGAACGTTTTTTGCGTTATCAAGATTCGTTAGTACCTACTATTAGTCAATAGATAGCGTTCTTGTATCGATTTTTACTATTTCAAATATAAACTTCTTGAAAGCTTAAATACTTGTATCTTTAGTATTAAAATGATTAATATTCTTTAGTATTAAAATGATTAATATTCCTCCCGTCGTAATTAGCGTTTAACTCCACAGAACGTTTTTTGCGTTATCAAGATTCGTTAGTACCTACTATTGGTCAATAGATAGCGTTCTTGTAGCGATTTTTTAATATCTCAAATATTAACTTCTTGAAAACTTAAATACTTATATTTTTTGATAGAGTGAAGCGATTACAATGAAATAAACACTAAAAGCTACTTTGATTTATTTGTAATTTTTATGTATAAAAGTTGCTTAAATTTATTGTGTACTTTTTACGTGATACGTGTTCACATAAACAGACAAACAGACAAACAGACAAAAATTCCAAAAATGTTGGAAATGGATTCTGTTAATTATCCTTTAACACTCTGGCTAATTTTTTTTTTAAATATTTTCAATGTACAGAAACGACTTTTCTACAGATTTATTATAAGTATAGATTTTTCTTTTACATACTGTTCTGTTATATTTCTATAATATTAAATTTATTATTTATTTAAATTCACACTGTTTTGAGGTAGTCACTTTCCGCCGACTTTTGGAGACATTGCGTGTTGAGTGGCGGAGCTCAACGCCGCGCTTTACGCTCTATATTTCTTGAGTAGTTATATTTAAATAAATGAATACAAGTTAATCTACTTAAAATTAGTTTAAAAACTAAGTAAAGCTGTTAGCGGAAACTTGTTTCACACAATTTTTGTTACACAAAAGATGTGTTGACAGATCTGAGAGGGCTACTTTATTATTAATTTAAAAAAAATTAAATTAGCTTCACGCTGTATCCCGCACTCAGCACGGTAGGCAGAGGGAACCTAGTGTTAAGACACTCCGTTCCCCACTTTCTGCCGAGTTCTGGAGGCATTACGTGTTGAGTGGCCGAACTCAACGCCGCGCTTAGCCTCGACACCAGAGGGAAGAAATGGAAATATAAATTATATAAATATTTCATCTCCTCGAGTGGGGATCGAACCCACAACCAGTCGGTTTTGCAGTCACACCTCGTGCCGCTGCGCCACGACCGGCCTCAACTTATTTTATTATTATCTATACATAATCATAACAAAATTGTAACTGACCGCTTCTTATATATGTAAGGTTTATGAAAAAATATATTAGTGAGTTATATTATTTATTTTGTGTTTGTGCACGCTAATCTCATAAACGTTTTTTTCTTGCATAGCTAGATAAGGCAAGGAATGCAAAAAAAAAACGAATGTTAGTGTAACAGACTTCCCACTCTACTCAAAAAAAATATTTAAATAATATTCCACAGTCGTGTCTCATTTGTTTTCTACATTAAAACAAGTTGTTAGATTCACAGGTGGACACTACTACATACACCGGAGTTCCAGGACATAAAATAGTGTGGTGACACACTTACTCATCATATAATGAGTTATTAAACAACTGTATAAAACGTTTTACATAGATGTATATCCAATACCATACAAGCATCGCTTGAGACAACGTCGATCGCGGTATAGAAATTAAAGGCCATAGCAATTTGCCTAGCCAAGCATATTAGTACCAGCGAAGCGGAGCAACAGTCGATTGTGACTCCAATGTCGGTTATTAGTAAAACATAGGGTCAATGAACTCCGACAATCGTACAAATAATTTATAATTAATATTTTGTGTATGATACTATTATATTTATACATATATTCTGTTACAGTAATATTTTTAATATTTACGAATATGTATAAACAATAAGTTAATAAATATAATTTACCAAATCTATATAACTTTAATTACACGATTCGTACACACGCATCTAACAAAGATGGCGGCAGGCATTCTACGTATTATTAAAAATGTAATTTTACACACCTCCTAAAACATCGTTATGCATTTATTTCAACCCAATAATTCAATAATATTTATCTTTGTATGTTAATGGCATTGCTTACATTAATATTGCTCTTCTTTGTTTTTAAAATAAGCTATTAAAAACTTACCTACAAAGTATTCCAAAATAAACAATTGTAAATACGTAATAAGCACTTATAACTTATCTTACCAGCCTCGAATACTTATATTACTATTAAATGTACTAACTCACAAGCTTTTTACATAAAAAATGTAACTAAATATATATTAATTATAAATTAATACTTTTCTAATCATTTTTGAATAACTATCCTTCTCCAGACGCGTCCGCCATCTCCCCTCTCTTTCTTTCCTTTCCTTGACTTTGACTTTGACAGTAGCTTATTCAGCCAACATGATATTTTAAAATAATTAAAATATTATGTTAGTATTTATTTTAAATTATAATATACAATGATTACTTATAATTATTAAATTATTTTTAAGTAATATATATTATATCTGCGTGTTGTACCTACGGTATATTACGTCACTCTAATATTACTTATGAACGTAATGCGTAATTAAAGAATTGAACTAAACTATTATTTATAAGATTGTATTTATCGTAAGCTATAAATTAAATAATTTTATAAATTATACTTATAATATTTTTTTATAAATTATATTTTTTTCGAATTAATTATATTATTTACCTACACATTTTAGTTCTGGTAGGGATCGTTACATTAGGCCTCCCTGATTTACACTTTTTGTCAAATATTCAAGACTTTGCGTGTTAAACTTTGTAGTTTGTATATCTGAGCAGTACCATGAAATAGCAAGCGCGAGTCACGCTTGCCCACCGAGGGTTCCGTACAATAATTGGAGGTTTCGAGCTTTTTCTGATATTCAGGCTTAGCTTAGCCAGAGCCCTTTCATCTAAACTAGCGCCTTTAATACCAAATTTTGACCCCTTCTAAGGCTATTATTTTTCAGGATTTACCCACAAATGTAAAGTTTACAGATTTATTCCTGAACTGTGCTCCTAAACTGACACTGGTGCTAATGCGTTTGTTTTGGCACTCTTACTCAGTCGGCGTAGTCCCAGATGATAGCACACTGGACGCTGTTTACTCCGGCCGAGCAAGTCTTTCTCGGGAAAACGCTGAACAGTGCCGAAATAAACTTGTGTCTTCTCTTGTAAGCATTTCTGAAAGAATCTTGACAGACACACGGACGAACGGAAAACAGAGTGATCTTATAAGGGTTCTTTTTTTTCTTAAAAAGTACAGAACCCTAAAAAGATGTATTTAACAGTAACTACTTATTTTCGAAACACTACAAAAAAAAAATTGTAATTAGAAAATATATTAAATATTTTGTTTCCTCGAGTAGAAATCCAACGAAAAACTAGCCTCAATTTTTTTTATTCGGAAACTTTTAAGAGATATTAAGGAATATTTTAAACTTTTATTCATGAAGTGACGAATTATTCCACAGTTTTAGCTTCATGGTAAAATTTGGACACTGCCTATGTCAATATATCGACGTATTTCACGAAACAAAGCCGTATCCAGGTAAAGGAAATATGCAAAACGGAGGCAGGTTAAATTTAAGTCAAAACTCTGTAACAATGGCCCCGAACTGCTATATCGAGCTGTATTGATGTTGTCTTGTTAATGTTTATAGGATTTAAGCTAAAAATAGAATAATTTGATTTTTCACATTTATTATTAAATGTGTTTCTTTTCTTTTAAGTATAATTTGGACAAGAAATAAATTGCTACTTGAACATATTTCGTCTTTGAAAATTAATTTCTGTTAAAACTTAAATTGTTTAGAAAACGTATAAAAATCTGTACGTAGCGGGACTCGAACCCGCTCCTCCTGGAAACCGACCAGGCGCTCTAAGCACTTATCAAGCTACGTCAAGCTGCGCCGAAATGTTTATAGGCTTGTAACAAGCGTAACAACAATCGAAATTTTTATACCCTAATAATAGGGTGTAAATCCTAAAAAATGTTAAAAACTTTACTTATTGGACAGTTATACATGCTATGACTGACATGACCTACTTTATGTTTACCATGTATGGTAAGAAAAATATTACTGATTTAACATAAAATAAGTGAAGTTCAAGAATAATATTATTACTAAAAATAGATGCATTTTCAATATATATTTTAAAATATTAATATACAGCTCTCAGTATTAAATTCAGCTGCCTTAATCGTAGTGTATATTTCAATTTTACAAGCACTAACGGAGACCTGAAGACCAATTGAATAGGACTCGTGACATGACAAAAGAGACCTGACAGGCATAGACGTAAGTGACGTAAAACTTTTTATGTTTCCCATTTAGAAGACATTCAATGGATTCTTTTAGTTTCACGTTGTATCTTGCACGTAGTAGGGAGACAGAGGGAATATGGGAACCTAATGTTATAACATTTTGCAATTGTTATGCCAATTTCCACAGAATTTTGGAGGTATTGCGCGTTTAGTAGCGGAACTTAACGCCGCGCTTCATTACCAGAGCGAGGAAAATGAAAAAAAATGAAATAACCTGTGGACACGATTGGTTTCATCGAAACTATTAACGAAAGACTATCTTCAATTAGACTTGTTCATATTATAAATGGATCTAACGCGGTAAGGTTTTTCTGACTCGAATCAACTGTTCATGAAAACGGGCCAGTCGTGACATAGAAACACAAGCATGAGAATGTAAACACTTCAGGTTGCAGGTTCGATTACATCTCGTGGAAATGAAATATTTTAAATTTTAATTTCTTCGCTCTGGTGTCGAGGGAAGGCGCGGCGTTGAGATCCGCCATTCAACATGCTTTGCTTTCAGAATCCGGCAGAAAGTGGGGAGTGGAGTGCTTTAAGCTTGGGCTTAGCGAAATATAATGTTTTTATACTCAAGTACTTTTTATATTATCATTATTACACCACAAATAATAAGAAAAAAACATGTAATATAATAATAGAATAGTATTGAAAAGTAAAACTTAGTACCAAATATCATGTACACTAAACCACATAGCAACATCCCAACTTCTCTTGTTACCGGCCGCTGACCAAACACCCGCTGTTGATTGGACTGGAGTTGCTAATTTGCTAGCAGATATAAAACGAGATTGAATACCTGTGTTTGTAGGTTTTGTTACACTTTTAGTATATTAAAATATTTACTTTGTTTTAGCGTTTGACTCTGACTATATCTCCTATTTAGGAGAATCGTAGGTTCGATTTACTATGACATCGGCACAGAGTGAGAACCTGCTAATATAAAGGAAATTCTATATATATATATATACGTACGTATATCAGATCGTTTTTAGTATCGTATTATCAAAATGATTTTACAATTTCGAATTTTTTTTTATTATATACTGTAAAAAAAAAAATAAAGGTAAATTTTGTATTTTTAAATATATATAACGAAAAAACAAAACACAGATTTAGTTAGCAGGTTAACTAACACTGTCAGCTAACAATATCACTTTCATTATTGATTAAATAATTATACCTATTATTTTTACTGCTTTAAGTTATTTTATCATCAAACTAAGACTTGAATGTAAAATTGTGAATGTAAACATTTTCTTATTTTTAAAGAAATATCTATTCAAGGCCAGTCGTGGCGCAGGGGTACAAAGTGTGACTGTATAATCGACTGGTTGTGGGTTCGATCGCCACTCGATTAAATGAATAATTTATTTATATTTATTTATTTTTTCTCCGGTTTGGTTGAGATCCGGCTCTCAACACGCAATGCCTCCAGAACTCGATGAAAAGTGGGGTACGGTGTATCTTATCACTAGATTGCCTCTGTCTACCCTGCTGTGTGCGGGATACAGTGTGAAGCTGATCTACATATATCGACGCCTTAATATTTTTTTACTTTCAGTTTCACTTCATTTGTAAAAGAAATAATAATTTTCTATTTCTAACAATTTTTGTTATTTTTTTTTTTTTTTTTTTTTGTTAAGAATAATAGAAATGCAAGTAAAGCCGGGTCGATACTACTATTAATATACAGCTTTGATTGATCTATTTAAGGGAAATGTAATGTGTTATAATATTAAGATAATTAATTATCAAAGGTATGTCATATCAATTGGCTGTTATTGTAATCTTATTGAAGCACCGTCGTCATTTAGGGTTGGCCTGTAATTAATTACTTAAGTATTTTAAGTTATTAATAGAATAATCTTAATTATCTTAATTTGATTAAATTGTATTAAAAAAATAGTTGTGGGTTCAATTCCCAATCAGGAGAAGGATTAAGTACGAGTACAGTTTTGTATTTTTTTCAGCCTCACGCCGTCGAATACAGCGGGACCAGCAGAGATAGCTCAGTGAGGCAGTGGCAAATCACTACATAATTTTTTATTTCTTTCTACATTAACATTAAAAACAGCTTATACAAAAAAAAATATCTATTTAACAAATATCCACTATTTAAAAAAATTAAATTGGTTTCACGCTAATATAGTTAAAAAAATATTAATAAATAATAACCGGAATCGAACCCACATTCGTTGCGTTACAGTCACACTTCTGCGCCTCATTTATTTAATATCAAGTATAATAACATAATTGTAATAAGCTGTATCAGATAACGCGATACCTAGATGAGCATTCAATTATTCAATCGTCGATATGGTACTAATTAATTTCTATTCGTGTGTATTCTATCGATACGGTACATGTTAATGGCATTTGAAGCCGTGTCAAAGTTGCTGTGCTGCAATTAAATTATTATTAAATCTAGGATGGCTTTGTCAAAGCGGTATTGGGTATTTGTGCAATAGATATAATTATAATAATCAGCTTCACGCTGTATCCCGCACACAGCAGGGTAGGCAGAGGGAACCTAGTGTTAAGACAGTTCCCCACTTTCTGTCCAATTCTGGAGGCATTGCGTGTTGAGTGGCAGAACGCAATGCCACGCTTAACCTCGACACCAGAGCGAAGAAATGGAAATATAAATTTAAGTAAATATTTCATCTCCTCGAGTGGGGATCGAACCCAAAATCAGTTGGTTTTACGACCACACCTCGTGCCGCTGCGCTACGACTGGCCTCAATGGATATAAGACAAGACAATAGATATAAATATCATTTTGTAAGATAGTATGTAAAACCAACTTTAGCCCTGTGGCTTTGTTGCTGTGGTCAAATGGTAATTTTAAGATTTTTGTATGACAGACGTGATGAAATATAGACTACGGTCGTCATTAATAAATGGATTGTCTAAAAAAATAGTATTTTTTTCGAACTAGTACTACTACAAAAAAAAACTACTACAAAATGAACAATTTTCTCTTCTGAGTTAATTTCATGTTATAATGGCATTATAATTTTGGGAAAAATATGAATTTTCGTTAGAAACAATATCAACTACCGTATATATAATATTGTACGATTGACAACAGACATTGAAATTAATAAAATTCAACATATAAATGTGCCCAAGTACGCGGCGTTGAGCACTGTCACTTAACAATAAAGGTCTCGAGTTCGGAGAATAGTGTCTTTACAGTAGCGGCTGGCAACAATGCAAATGCAGGAAACTGAAATTTATGTCACAATGTAGACTTCCAGCAATTAAATTAAAGTAATTAATCGCTTAGAAGTACGTGTATATTATTTTTAAGGGAGAAAATAGACTTTATTTTAACTTCCAGCATACTACTTTAAAACAAAAATCATACCACACTGTTCACTTTAGATATACAGCACTAGATGAGATTGACAATTTCGACCGCACCTCTCAAAAGCGAAATTCGAAAATCATAAGTCAAATGTGTTTGAATAAACTTTTTATAATACCTGAAATTATATATTACCTGAATACTGCGTGGTGCAGTGCATATTTCAATATACATAACTTAAACATCTTATTAGATGAGAATTTTCAGAAAACAGAAAAACGTATTGTAAAAGTAGCTAAATAAAGAAAAAAAAAATTCTAATCTTCTTTAATTAATAAGACCCACCGAAATATAGTGGACTAGTAGCTGCATGTAATCACTGTGGTTGTGAGTTCAATTTCATTTGGATGAATAATTATATTGTCATTTATATGCTCTGCAAGACATAGAATCAAATCAGTGGAGAATGGCAAATTTAGTGTTAGGCATCTTCAGGATTTATCGTTTAGTGTCTAAACACTAAACGATAAATCCTGAAGATGCGCTAAAATTATTTATTTTATTTATATTATATTTATTAATTAGCAGGGTTGACAAAGAAAATCTAATATTTAGACATTACATTCTCCACTTTCTGCCCCAATTATTGAAGTAATGGATGTTGAAATCAGTGTGACGGAAATCAACCCCGCGCCGTGACTTTTCTTGATATAAGGGCGAGAAAATCAAGAAAAATACTTTCTCCGTTTGGAAATTGAACCCACAATCGTCGAAACTCAAAATATTAAAAATACATATTGTTAGAAATCGGAAGCGGTTATCGTTTTAAAAAAAAAACACGATAAAAACACACATCGTCTATATGATTCTAAACTATTTGGAAAGAGATACTATGTAATTGTGATAAGTGATATGTATCACCTACTAACAATACTTCACACTAGTTTCCTTCCAATAGGGGCCGTTGCCTACAAGGAACCCCTTTTTTATAGTTATATTCACCTAAATCTACCCTCTTTTACACGAGTTAGCTAACAATATTGAATGCAATACTTATCTCTATATATAATAAGACAGTAATAATATTTTGTCTGTACATTTAGTAATTTTGACTGAAATGGATAGAGGGACACTTAAAAAGACTAATAGAAAGCAAAAAGATTTTTTTTTAATTTCTTGTCTGTCTGTCTGTCTGTCTGTCGGTCTGTCTGTCTGTCTGTCTGTCTGTCTGTCTGTCGACATATTGTTGTCCGCATTTTTCTCTCAAACTACTGAACCGATTTACTTGAAAATTTCACCAATTGCTTTGTTTTAACTCAATTTAGGTTATAAAGTTTGGTTCATCAAAATCGGTTCATTAAAAAAAAAGTTATCGTCATTTGAATGAACTCAAGGCATTAGCTTGCCAGCGAATGTTATATAAAAATCGCGCTGGTATGACCCTGGCTAAAGAATGACATTCGAAACGTCTTGATTATATGACTGTTGATAAAAATATATATTTTTGAAGCACTATTATACAATATTTTATACAATAAAGTAAACAATGCCAGTCGTGGCGCAGCGGC
>JAATLQ010031754.1:0-12045 GCA_013421005.1 Heliconius erato x Heliconius himera
AACGAGTAAAAAGATTTTTCCCGGGTAAATCAGTAAAATCGATCACTGAAAGTCCAATAAAAATTAGTTCAGTTATTCTGGATATTAGCTCGGGGAAATAGAAAGATAAAAAGAGATAAAAATATTAATAATGTAGCTGGTTTTGTTTACTTTTTTTATTAATATTTTACTATGGTTACGTTTACTTATATTTTTTTTTATTTAAATTAGTTACATATTTTCACAAACAATTTCCTAAATATATCTATAAGCATTCGTAAAGTTTAAGCGGGCGAAGCCGCGTCCGGGTCCGCTAGTAATTAATAAATGAGGCCAGTCGTAGCGCAGAGGCACAAAGTGTGACTGTTAAATCGACTGGCTGTGGGTTCGTTCTCCACTAAAGGAAATTAAATATTTATTTACATGTATATTTTTATTTCTTTGCTTTAATAAAGCGCGGCGTTGAGTTCCGCTCAACACGCAATGCCTCCAGAAAGTGGGGAACAGAGTGTCTTAACTCTAGGTTCCCTCTGCTTATCCTGCTGTATGCGGGATACAGCGCAGTGAACCTGATTAAAAAAATTAAAAAATCATTATCATGTATTAAGGATAATTACGGGGCAAACTCGTCAGAATGACAAGCTGATTCAGTTACGGAGTGGCAGGTTAGATGCCTTAGATCTTCCGGGCCGTATCGATTTCCGCATAAATTTCTTGTCTTCACGAATTTACGTATGGTTTTCATATGACATTAATTTAATGATTAAATATATGATATAAATCGGGATTTTGAAATAATTAAAATTGTTGTAAATAAATAATCATAAAAATTTAGTCTTTTATTTTTTTACACTGTATCCCCGTACACTGCAGAATAGGCTTAGTGTTAAAAAATTAAATATATCATTTCGAGTTAGAATCGAACCGACAACCAGTCGCGTTAACTAGTGCCCTTGCGCCGCGACTGGCTTCTCTCTCTTTATTTCTAACTAAAATGACATTTAATGACAGTCTAAATACTGTCACTTAAATTGAAATTCTAATAGTACCTCATCTATAACCCTGAAATCCGAGGTCCCCCAGACCTATGTAAATGAATGACCTGGAAGGATGATTGAGCATTCATGATGAGGTTAGCGTGTACCTTAAGTTGGTGCTCTGATAGTATTCTTAGCTTAGGCAGCATTCAGTTTTAACTAAATATTAGACTATAAATCCTCAAAATAACAGCTTTGAAAAAAGGCGAAGGTCTGAAGACCCTGGGATCTCAGTCTATTAAATAAGTTATTAAGTTAAACCCCTATTTTATATTGTATATAAAATTAATAAAATTACTATTATTATATTTAGTAGTATTATTTTTAATTATTTTCGTTAAAATATGTTTTGTCTATAACAAATTATTTGTTTTCATTTGCCGTACTTCAATTATATTAACTCGTCCTGATAGCAGCCAATCGAAAGCGAAATTTAACTATGAAAGTTATATCCAATTACTTTAGATGAGAGAAACTGTCAAAACAATGAAGGCTTATTTTAAGGGGATCACTAAGTTATGGCAGATAAATGAAAATTTAAGTTTTCTTCAAATAATCTATGTTTTAAGGTGGTTTCTATATTTAGGTAACTTATTTACATAAAAAATAATCTGGCGACATATCTTTAACACGAATTATATAATACATACCTAATAATAATACGAGGCCATTATGAGGCCAGAGGCCCTTATGAGGCCAGAGGCCCTTATGAGGTCAGAGGCAATATTGGGCCAGAGGCAATATGAGGCTAGGCGTGGCACATGGGCACAAGCGTGCGTCTGTAACGCGACAGGTTGAAGGTTTAATATTTTCATTTCTTCCATCAATAACAAAGCAAAGCGCGGCGCTCAGTTCCACCATTAACACACAATGCCTCCAAAATTCGGCGGAAAGTGGAGAACGAAAGTGTCTTAATGGGAACGGAGTATCTTAACACTAGGTTCTTAATTCTTTCAGTCTACCCTATGCGGTGTGTGCGGGAACAACGCGTAAAACTATAATAATACATTTCATTTACAAGCAGACTGCCAATTTTCGGGGAATTTGAATAAAAGAACATAAGCAATGCAAAAATACGAATGACAGCCGATATCAATTCAAAAATCTAATAGCTGTCTTGAGTGAGCAGACAGGACTCTCTCATTCGGGAGATATATCAACAATGGAGTAATAAAAGATTGACGAACACAATGTGATATTGGCGTAGAAGCTAATATAAATCAAATAAATGTCGATGCCATTATTATAACTAGAAAATGTGACTACAAACTATAAAATACATATGTATATACATTACACGTTTAAAAAATAAAAAAAAACAACATATACAATTTTGTTTACGTTTGCTTACTTGCAACGCGTTGAGTCACCCTACGAACACACGGACTATTAATATATACGTATGTACATAGGCGTTCCTTAAAAAAATGTGTAAACATCTTTATATAAAACGTATAAAGATTTGAAGGTAGCGGGAATTAAACCCGCGCCTCTTTAGACACTCTCCAAGCGCTCTGACCATTAAGCCATACGTGCTCATCGAGCTATGACGAAATTCTTATACGCGTATTACAACTTATTTATGTTGTTAGTATCTCTGTAGGGAGATTTTTACAAATTTCCGCTACCCAAAGGTAATTACTTAGAATTATCGTGTGGCAAGTGAGAATACTATTTTTTAAATATTTTTTTACATTTTTAATGTGTTATTCCACACTTAGGAAAGAAAAATACTTATTAAGAAAAGGTATAAAATTTTGAACGTAGCGGAATTTGAACCCACTCCTCTTTGAAAACCTTCCAAGCACTGTGATCAACTAAGCTATACGTTCTCATCGACCTATGTCAAAATTCTTACATGCTTGTTATATTCTACCGACTTCTGTAGACATTTTGTGTCGCGTGGCAGGACACAAGGCTGAACTTTGCCTTGACACCAGAGCAAAGAAATAAAAATATAAAATATTTCATTTCCACAATTGGGAATCGAACCCATAACCTGTCACGTTGCAGAAAGTATAGTGCTTTCTGCACTTGCGCAACAACTTGCCTCATTCATATTTTATTCTTGTAATAATGTTATTAACATTATGAAGAAAAAGGTCCCAGGAAGATACGCCTCCTGGGACCTGGGACTTTTTCTTCGTGGGCGTGTCCGCATGCCGGGTGAAATGTGATGGGGATTACGTGAAACTCAGCCCCATCATCACTCACTAAAACCCCACGAAGGTCCACCGCTCTGCATTTTTCGAAGCCGCGGGTAAACTTTCATATTCACGACCCCCACGATCCCCCTCGTGACCCCCTGGGACCCAGAGCAAAAATTAACAAATTTTAGCTGAGTTTTCATTATTTTGAAGTCATTTGGGATTTATTTAAAAGACATCCTTCGATTAAATCTTATTGAATTATGTATTTCGGGATTTTCATATGGTCATATATATGATACTTTGAGCTTTATAAGAAATCAATCAATCAGCTTCACGCTGTATTCCGCACACAGCAGGGTAGGCAGAGGGGACCTAGTGTTAAGACACTCCGTTCCCCACATTTGAATAGTATTCAAATTATCTATATAAGAAATAAATATAGATAATTTGAATACTATTCATTTACTTTCACATTAGTTTCAATTTTAATTCAGTGCTCAGAAAATCTTCTAGGAATTATTATAAAACCTTTATAACAATTCCTATAAAAATCGAAACACAAATATATATCGGGTAATATTGACATTTTTCTTTTATCTCGTTACTTCTAACAGATGATGCTGCTTATTTTTTCTTCGCTAGGTAGAACTGTGACGAGGCCGAGAACGAGTTTTATACGTTATATTGATAGAGATATATTTAATTTCATTTTATTATTATAATGAATCTGTACTATTTAATATAATTTTTTTATCAGCTTTACGCTGTATCCCGCATACAGCAGGGTAGACAGAGGGAACTTAGTGTTAAGACACTCCGTTTCCCATTTTCTGCCGAATTCTGGAGGCATTGCGTGTTGAGTGGCAGAGCTCAATACGCGGCGCTCAGTCAAAGCTAATAATCATATTAATATATGATTATTAATTCTAAATAGTTATATTTCTTATATATATTATTTATACCAATCTATGTATACCGAATTAAAAATAAGTCCATATAACAATTAATTTGTCTCTGAAATACATACCTGTATGTAAATAATTGCCATGTTGAATATGACAGTAAAATAGCAATTGTTATTAATTTATTTTATACAATAATTAATTATAAGCTCAAATTTGGCTATCGTGGAAAAGTTATAATACATAGTCATAAATGCGTTGTATATTTATAAACACTAAAACTGAAAAAACAAGAAGTGGCAGAAAAAGAATCGAGGTTATTGTGGCCCCGTTCGGCAGAATCTGACTGTAAGCGATGGTTGTGGGCTCGACTTCCTCCAGGAAATAAATTATTCTCACCTCCATACGGTGCATGCAGTGCGGTGTTGAGTTCCGCCATTGAACACGCAATAACTTTAGTTCGTACGACTTAAACATGCGTCCTAAGATTAAAAATAAAAAAAATGATTTTATTGTTCATCAAGTTTGCATATTTGTGGCCAAATGTGGCCCAAGTATGTAACTCTATATGTGACAAGTTGTAGAGTTCGGTTCCCACTCGAGAAAATTAAATATTTATCTAATATTTTTGCTTCATTCTGGTGTGGAAGCAAAGTGCGGCGTTCAGTTCCGCCGATCTAATCGATACGCAATACAGCTGACAAAAAGCATGAATATATGTTCAAATTTATTTGAATCTTCTGTAGGTTATCTAGTGGAGATCACATGACGTTGAAAGCGGCCAGCGCACACTGTACGGCGGTTTGTCTGAATGCATTTATAAATGTTAAACACTAAAAAAGTTGAGTTTAATGTTATATTAAAAATACATTATATCCTAGCGGTGCCGTTATGATATTTTATTATTTTTCTAAGATTTTTTAAAATATTTATTATTGCGGTTGATAAAAAAAATCTTACTTATTTTTAGAAAACGTATAAAAATTTTAACGTAGGGATTCGAACCTGTGCCTCCTGGAAACCGACCAGGAGCTCTGGCCACTAAGCCTTACGTTCTAGAACGTATGGCTTAGTGGTCAGAGCGATAAGTATTTTTCTTTCCTAAGTGTGGATTAACACTTTAAAATGTTAAAAATAAAAAAGAATCTTCACGCTGTACCTTTCCTACATCACGATAGGCAGAGGACAGAAATATTTTTATAGTAAAAAATATTTTTATAGCAAATTGTCAAGTTAACTTGAAATTGAATTATCTAAACCTAATTCCCAAACACGTACTTTATTTGAAAAATTGACAATAAAAACTGCGTAATTTTATTATTCTTAAGATTGGCCTTTATTAGTTTTTGAAAGAAATTACATTTAAAATATTTACAAAGGTGTTTGTACAGTACTCCCGGGAAATGTGTTCTATTCTCATTTAGGTGAATGATTTTATTTAATTAACTTTTATTTCTGAACTTCGTTGGACAAAGTACAACTTTGAGTTCCACCACTATAAAAAATTGAACGGAAAACGCAGGACGGAATGTCTAAGCACTAGGTTCCCATTGTCAAACTTGCTAAAAAATTAAATATATTAAAAAAATTAAGTAATATACGTAGGAGTAGTATGTGTATCAATGTCATACAGTAAAATTTCAATAAAATATTAAACATTCAAAAGCTGCAAATATCAATCCAATACTATTTCTAATTATGATTTTATATTGATTTTAATAAAATTATAATAAATATATTTAAATTTTGTTTGTAGTGCGTAATAACTACGATTCATTTCCGTATTTTGATTAAAATATTTACATTAAACGTTATGTAAACTTCGTTATTTTAATTTCCATATTTTACATTTCATGAAATTGACTGACGTTTATCTTGTTTTTATTTCAATTTTTCTTATTGACAACAGTAATAGTATTCATAGTAAAATCATTTAAAAGTTTCGCTCAACTTTGAATTTCCTTACACACAGTTTTGATTTATATTCATATATTTTTAAAACTTTTTTTTTTAAATTAATTTAAAACTAAAATATTTGAAGGAACATATACAGGCATAAAATTATTTTATATGTGTCACACGATTATATATCTAATGTTAAGCTTAACGAATAAGTATATTGTATGTCTGTATATGTATCATTTAACAGATTGTTATAGGTGGATAAGTTATTGCGACCGATCGTTAGTGCTAATGACTGTATCACATAGAGGGGTCTTGATATACTGTTCTTAGTGGTAAACTGTGGAATAGGCTACCTATGGCAGTGCTTCCGGGTCGATACTACATGGGTACCTTGAAAATGCGCATCTATCTCCACCTAAAGGGCCGCTAACGCACACGTGGCCCATGTTAATCATTATATTTATGTATAAAAACATTTTAATAAATAGTATTTTATCGAAAATATTGTACTTTTCAATTAATTCCTTTTATTGTTCTTTTTAATTAATTCCTTTTAATGTAATATTTTCTTATGACGCATCACGTAAAATTTTCGTCCGTAAGCTCAATTTACAGAAAATATGTTTATTTTTTAAAAATCATATAAAATTTCAATTAAATATTTTAATTGATATTTATTGTTAAATCTTCGAGCTCAACATATTCATTCATAGCATTCGACTAAATCCTCCTTTTTGCCTTATTAGAAGCAAAAATTCAAAATCGTGGCGCAGGAGCACAAACTGTGACTGTAAAATCGACTGGTTGTGGGTTCGATCCCCACTCGAGGAAATGAAATATTTCTTTACATTTATATTTTCATTTCTTCGCTCTGGTGTCGAGACAAAGCGCGGCGTTGAATTCTGCCACTGGGAGTTTTGAAGATGTTATTCTTCAACTTCCCTTCTACGTGAGATTACTATAGCAGTAATTTACTTCAAGCGAAGGCTTGTTTTTAGTCTGACTTCGCAATTTATTCCTGATTACAATATTGAACCTTCTCAAATAAATGTAACTTTGTGTAATAAAATCATCTTTACGAATTACCTAGGAATTATTAATTTTTCTTAAATTTATATATTTTAGTCTTTTATTTTGTTTATGCACATAAGTATAAAATATAAAATGTACATGAGTTTAACAAAATTAGTTGGTTTAGTCTTACATAAAAGCTAAGCATATGAAAATTTTGGTTGCCTAAGATAATTACTAAAGTAAAATAACTACTAAACTTTCATATTACGGTAGGTTTAACTAAACTAACTTCTGCTTTTATTAATATTACAATAGATTTTTTTATATTACTAGTGGGCGCGCGCAGCTTCGCCGAATTCAAAAAAAACACGAAACACGTATTCAATAAAATATTTTTAACAGTCTGAATTTAAATTTTTATAAAAATCGGTGGCGATTTAAAGATTTAGGGAATTGTTAAAATCTCAGAGGTAAGTTTTATGCTGCTATTCATCTTTTAACCCACGCGACGTTGGATTTTTCCTCAAAGATTTGGAAACGAAGGATTATATCAACTATTTATCGTTTGCGCCTTGGGCATGCATGTACTTGTATCTTCACTTAACTAAGATCAAGGTCAGGGACCACTCATTATGTGAATGTTACCTAGACGACGGTCCTTTTCACTTACCCTAAGCTAATTCGTCCCTCATACGATGTCCTTCCTCATAAAGTTCCCCTTAATGTTCCAATTAAGGTTCAATATTTGTTAATATTTATGTTTAGCCCTCTATGCATTTTTTTATGTATTTACATAAAAAAATGCATAGAGGGCTAATATATTTATATTAAATATAACCATGTTAAATTGTAACACCTTTGTATATGTCTTATTACTAACCCTGTGTGTTATGTACATAACGTATATTAATATTTTTTTTATAGTTGAATGCAATTTTTTATCTGGAACTTTTTTTTACATGCGACTGTGTAACATTATCCCTTTTTAACATACAACCTCTTTCCTCTCTCTTGTCTTCTCGGCACAGCGTGACATTGGCGAAGTGATATGTGCTCAACTAGCACGCTCGGAACGTCGTAATCAAAGAACCTTACCATACAATACACCAAATGTTTTGAATGTCAACCGTAAATAACACTAAAATCTCGACTTTTCTATTAGTAGTTTTAATGATTTTATATAAAAACCATTAAGGGCGTTTGTTTTAAACTTGTATACTACTCAAAGTATATTCTTTCACATATAAGTACATAACAGCCCCTAAAATAATTAATCAAAAAGCGGGATTTGTTACTGCTGGCTATAAATCATACGATCATCTGTAGCGTGAACAACAGGATATTCCAGCTTAGGTCTTCCGAACTAGTTTGTGCTTAAATTTTATACAACCATATTTTACTATTATTGTTATATACGAAATGATTTAATGTGATATATTTATACGACAAAGTATTTTTTTTATTTAAATGAATTTGGATTTACAAAAAAATATCTGAATTTTTATTTATTTTAAAACTTTGATAGTCCAAATTAGATTATCATATTCAATATCCACTAGTTTACATATACAAAACGAGGCCAGTCGTGGCGCAGCGGCACGAACTGACTGACTGTAAAACCGACTGGTTGTGGGTTCGATCCCCTTTCGGGGAGATGAAATATATACTTAGATATATATTTACATTTCTTCGCTCTGGTGTCGAGGCTAAGCGCGGTGTTGAGTTCTGTCACTCAACACGCAATGCCTGCAGAATTCCCGCAGAAAGTGGGGATGGAGTGTCATAACACTAGCTTCCCTCTGCCTAGTCTGCTGTGTGCGGGATACAGCGTAAAGCTGATTATTACATATACAAATGTTTTACTCTAGTTTATAATTGATATTTTACATAAAATGTTGTTGATATTGATTTAGTAAATTCAGCCATAGCTGTTGTATTTAGAAATTAACCAAGTGTAAAGATACTATATATCAACCAAACTAATTAAACATTTCAATAAACCTCAAATCATCGTTTAAGCGGAAATCGATGTATAGAATGATTCTATGAAAGCATATCCATATTCGTAATTTATACCATTATTTCAATACATAAAATACTTGGAAATAGACCAATTATATGTAATATGCGCTAATTATAAAACAAAGAACAATTTTAATTGATATTCAGTATTATTACTTTTTCTTTTCTTCCAAAGCCAACCTAGTGTTAAGACACTTCGTTCTCTACTTTCCTCAGAATTCAGGAGGCGTTGCATGTTGAGTTCAGGAACTCAACGATGCGCGTTGCCTCGTTATAAGAAGGAAGAAATTAATAAAATATTAAACATTTAATTTTCTCAAATATGAATCGAACCCACTACCTGTGCGCGTATAGTCACATGCTTGTAACCCTGTGCCTCGACTGGCCTCTTTACTGGTACTATACTAAAAATTATACAATTTATATGTAAAAATACTTCTACTATGATAACTTTATAATATAAAGAGATAGTTTTATTTTTTTAAATAAGAAGAGCTTTGAATATTCTATCATCCTTGGCCAGCTGCCATAGATGGATCAGCATAAAGTTAGTGCACAAGAAAAGTAGGTACTCTAGCCCGGGTTACAAACACTTGTAGTAGTTAAATTGAGTTATAAATCGTTTTAAAATATTTGGACCTTAAATAGCAGTAGGTGGGTTCTGTTTGAGTAATAAGCAACGTTGCTGTACACGCCAAAGTTTGATTGTCGGTTTGAGTAAAATTATGTATTCCTGGCGCCGTGGGTATCACATTTGATACGTGCATGAACAACTTTATAGCTGTACCATCACTTACTATTAGTTATTTTTTTGTTCTACGTTTCAGTAAGCAATTAAATATCTAGCAACATAATATAATAATTGTGAGTTAGATTTATAGAGATAGCCGTTGCAGTTTTAATAGGGATAGGTAAATGCAGTTTTAATAGGGATATTGATGTTTTCGAAGTGATCTACTAATTCAAGCACAAGCGAGTTAGTTAGTTAGTTAGTTAGTCAGACAGTTAGTTAGTTGGTCAGTTAGTCAGTTAGTCAGTTAGTCAGTTAGTCAGTTAGTCAGTTAGTCAGTTAGTCAGTTAGTCAGTTAGTCAGTTAGTCAGTTAGTCAGTTAGTCAGTTAGTCAGTTCGTCAGTTAGTCAGTTAGTCCGTTAGACAGTTAGTCAGTCAGTTAGCTAGTTAGTTAGCTAGTAAGTTAATTAGTCAGTTAGTCAGTTAGTCAGTTAGTCAGTTAGTCAGTTAGTCACTTAGTTAGTTAGACAGTTAGTCAGTTAGTCTGTTAATCCGTTAGTCTGTTAATTCGCTAGTCCGCTAGTTCGCTAGTTAGTTAGTTAATTAGTTACCGTTTTTCTAAAGGGGGGCACCAAAGATAGATATCTAGTTGGAGATTTAAAATTCAGCAACTCAGCGCTGTCAATAGAACCATGCAAGATTTTATGAAGAGAACTTATGTCCAGTATTTTCCCACGACTGAGTCGACGATTAAGTCTTTCTTCATAAAACCAAGCGCACTATAGGATAATGGCCAATAAAAACCTTTTTTGTACCCTTTGATTCGTAGCAAGTGCGTCGAAAAATGTGGTCTCTAAAAAAAAACTACAGTACACCAGTATACTACGAACTAGTGGATAGTATAGCAAAATTTTTGTTCTAGAGTCTTTGAAACTACGAGTATTACGAGGGATAAATCCGACTAACTGGGAAGATCGATCTTAATTTGAAATTAATGACTATCCCAAGATTTTTTTGTTCCTCCACTTCAGTAAATGTGTAATGGCATGAATATGGCATAGGACGATTGTATAGGATTGTTATTTTGCCAGGTAAATTTAATGAACATTTGAACATTTTGTGCTGTTTAGATGGATGTGATTGGTTTTGCACCATTCCAGAGCTCTATTTAAATCGTTCTGCAGTAGAGATACATCTTTATAGTTATTAATTTCCCGAGATAACTTTATGTCATTCGCATAAATAAATGGGGTAAATTCAAAAAAACAATTTGATATGTCATTTAGGAAGATATTGAATAGAAATGGGCCCAGATGAGACCCCTGTGGCACTCTAGATCCAATATTGAGATCGTTAGACTTGAAACCCTTCAAAACCACACGAAAGGATCTATTCGTAAGATATGAGGACCAGAAACACCATAAGCGGATAACTTACTTATAAGGATTGAATGAGATACCGTATCAAAAACTTTCCTAAAATCCGTGTATATAATATCTGTTTGTTTATTATTGTTAATATTATGAAAAAATATTTCATTTCATTTATTTAAATCGACTTCACAAAACCATGTTGCATTTCCATTAAGTATTTATGAAAATAATGCTGTACATACGGACACAACAATGCTTCAAACACTTCAAATAGTTGCCATTTTTAAAAAAAAGGATGTTGCTACTTTTGGTTTTATATGACTCAAATATCAAATAAAATTAAATCAGCTTCACGCTGTACACAGCAGGGTAGGCAGAGGAAACCTAGTGTTGTTCCCCACTTTCGGCTGAATTCTGGAAGCATTGCGTGCTGAGTGGCGGAACCTCGATATCAAAGCGAAGAAATGGAAATATAAATTTAAGTAAATATTTTAGCTTCACACTGTATCCCACACACAGCACGGTAGGGAAAGGGATCCTAATGTTAAGACACTCCGTTCCCCACTTTCCGCAGATTTTTTGAAAGCATTGCGTCTTGAGTGATGGAATTCAACCCCGCGCTTTTACCTCGACACCATAGCGAAGAAATGGATATATACATTAAAAAAAAAATTAATTTCCTCGAATCCACAACTAGTGTTGCCGAATTATCGATAGTTTCGCGATCGATAGTTTTAATCTAAAAAAGCCTATACGATCGATACAACAATCGATAGTATCGATCTTATCGATACTATCGATTCTATCGATAGTTTAGAAGAATACAATACAATCGGCTAAGTGCAATACTATCGATACTATCTGAAGTATCGTATCTCCTAATCGGAAATTAATCAATACAATCGATAGTATCGATACTATTAAATGTCTAGG
>JAATLQ010031755.1:0-88905 GCA_013421005.1 Heliconius erato x Heliconius himera
TTTGTAGCTCCGTCCTCCACCTCCCGCCGTTCCGGACATGGCGTGTTGGGTGGCGGTCCCCAACGCCGCATTCGTCGCCACTTGACACACCAGCGGGGACGCACTGGTGCGCGTCGCCTTGGGGGGACGCCCTATCAGTGCGCTCTCTCGAGGTGCACGTGGCGGATGGAACGTTGCAGCCCTCGTAAGGGCTGGCAGGGGTCGCTGCGAGCAAGCCTTCCATCTTGGACCCCCAAGTCAACTTATAAGTTATTAAAAATCTTGTTTTAATATTGTGGTATTTCTAAACGTTTAGTGCTATTTTCAATAAATTACTTTAACATTTTGACTTATAAATAATAAAGCTTTTAAAATAAATATTAATAAAATAAAGCCCAATCCCTAAGAAAAATCATTCAAATAACTAAATAAAATATAAGTATCAAAATATAATATAGATGTCTCGTATTCTTACAAAATAAGCGCGTCGTATTATATATCGTCTAATAATGTTCAAAAGTTTTTGACATCTAACGAATGTTAATATTGAAATATTAATTAATGTTATCTGAAGGCTGTGGATGATACTTTGGCATGGATTCCAGGGCATTCTGGAATCAGTGGAAATGAAGCTGCAGACTCTTGTACTAAATTAGCCATCCAGTGAGGCATCAGCAGTCAGGGTCTGTTGTTTCTTGCTCAAGCTCATTTGAATGTGTCATGGACCAAATTCTATGAATTGTCAAAATCTCAGAAAGATATATACGTATTATGCTACCGTTCAACCCAATATCCCAAGGCAAGGTCCTTGATTTTTTTAATCAAAAATTTACCGAACGGATGATTATACCAACTATTTGTCGTTTGCGCCTTGGGCATGTATGTACGTCTGTGCACCTAGCAAGGATCAGGGTCAGGGACCACTGTGTGAATGTGGCTTGGACGATGATTCCGCTTGTCACATCTTTTTATCCTGTCCTAAATTAATCCATCCCTTATATAATGTCTTTCCTTATAAAGTTCCCCATACCCTCAATGTTCAATGTTCTTTAATGTTTGTATTTAGTCCTATTTATATTTTTTTATGTAAATATATTAGATACAACAATATTAAGCTACAAACTAAGATATTTGTAAAATATTCTTATTACTAATCCATTTTCATGTACATATTATAAATATTGTTTTTTTTTTTTGTATTTTATAGGTGAAGGCTACTGCCTTCCTTTAAAAAACTTTTTAACTTCTATTTCTTTTTTACATGCATTTTCATATTGTATAATATTGTCTCTTTTTTACCGTACAATCTCCTTCGTTTGTTCTCTGTACAACGTGACTTGGCGAAGTGATTAGTGCTCAACTAGTACGCTCGAAACGCCATAAAATTAGTTTTTTTTTATCTTCACCCTTTTACTGTCCTTCTTTTTAGCACTACCCTGATGAAACCTACTAAATACATAAATATGTATTTAGTAGATATATTCAAAACAAATCACCGTAAAGTAATTTATCCTTTCAGACAATAACCATATTTCTATGAAGACAAGTCGATGTTTAGATTGGAAATGACAATTGGTATACATGAAGCCCAGCGGGAGCGGCACGCAACGCCCGGCTACGACTATTTATTTCACTTTATGTGTCAGCAAGGTGCGATTTCGCGAATTTATACCCTTCCTTTCAAACGGTTTAATTTTCAACGTTCGCCTATACAACGTTACTTATTGTTTTGGAAATATAATGTACTATTTTAGATAAGTACTTCTATTATACAAGTAATAACTGTTTTTTTTTTCAGCTTCACGTAGTCTCAAGTTATTTAGCAGTGTGGGCAAAGGAGCATAGTGATAACCCACTGCGCTCTATCCAATTTTGCCGAATTATGGAGGCAGTTCAGTTGCGGAACTCAATACCGCGCTCTGCCTCGACACCAAAGTGAAAAAAAAAACTAAATATTTCATTTCCTCAAGTGGGTATTGAACCTACAAACTGTCGCGTTTACAGTCACACAGCTTTTACTCTGGCACAAGCCTGTGACTATAACAAATAAGTAGTTATTAAATTTAATCGAATTCTTTTTGCAAAAAGGAGGATATATATTTAAATTCAAAAACTGCACTTTTTATGACTGGCCGTCAATTTCTCCATGGATCGATTTTTAAAAAAATTGAGTGGCGTAGACCTTTTTTCACCCATTACAATATGTTCAGAAAATTGGACGGAAAGTGGGACACGTAGTTTTACACTATATACTCTCTGACTACTCTGCTATATGCGGGATGTAACCCACAAGCAGCATGAATTTATAAAAATATTATTAAATGATAAATTTTTAGTTAACCTATGTGCTACTACTACTTATGAACGGGACACACGTTCCAACCCGTTTCCAAATTGTCTTTTCTCCAATCAGTTTATGAGAAGGACGTAGGATTTTGTTCTATTTGTCTACTTTCAGCAAATTATTAGTTTTATGTTTATCTCGCTTCAGTGAATCAACGTTTACCTGTTCTCTTCCAGCATAGTTTTGTAATATGTAAAACTTAAATATTATATATATATATATATATTATTATAATATATAAAACTTGTTATAATTTCACTTTCAGCTTTGCGACTTTGTGCAGCTCTTCTTTTAAAATTCATCAGGAAATTACGAGAATTCCGTAAATGCTTTACGTGCACTTATATCTTTATCTCCAGCAGATACACATAAAGCTGCGGTAAAGGTAAAGGTACCTTCAAAATCAAACTTAAAGATATGCCAAAGCCGAGGCGAATGCTTTGAAATTTATGTTTCTAGTTTATATTCTTTTGGTTCGTAAAACGTTTTGATAAATGCTTTCTCCATTGATGCCTTCATTTTCATTTCAGATTAAGGTTCGCGTTTACGACCTCGGCTTGATCTACTAATCCGTCGTAAACTACAACAAATTAAACTTGTATCCTAATGTTTCCCGCAGTCGCTGTAATGTAATTATGGCATGTGACGTCCTTTATTTATGGATTTTTGATATTTAGCATTTCGCATTATTATTATTATTTCTATTTCACTATAAGCAAGCAAGTTATTATTAGACTGCACTATAGTTGTAAGCCTATAGACATAAGGCAGGAAAAAACATAGACTTTTACTTAATCTAGATCTCTTTCTAAAGCATAGTAAAAATTTAAAGAGATATATTTGTATCTCATCATAAATTAATTTAAATTAATTATTTTAATATTATTTATATAATAACAAAAAAATACATCCAAATTATAAAAGATATCAATGTAAAATTGTATACTTATCTTTTCTTTAAACACAGTTCTTTGAATTGTAGAACTGAATGTGACCCTTGAAAGGGCATTTTTAAAGTCAAAATGAGAGGCGAGACAATAAAATGCGGATTTTTAAGGCTGTACGGTAACAAATTGCGACTCGTAAAGTCCGCGACTCGTCCAAGAGATGAACTTTGGCCCGTACTATGAAATGTAATTTTCCAAATGATGCGATTCTACCCGCTGAAACATTTACTTAAGTAATAAAACAGATCTTCTACGTATGTTTATATAAATAAGGATATTTTTCAAAACTAAAATGCATTTTTATTATTTTTGCATTGTAATTTATTTTGTTTTGTTTTTTAGGTTATTTGTAAAATAATATAGATATATAAGAGTATGTACGTACGAGTATATACCAATAAGAGAATATTCTTCAACAACAAAAAGTAACGTATGTGTCAGGCAACGTAAATATCATTCGTACATTTAAAGCAAGAACTCCTAAATTTAGGAGAAAATGGGAAACATAATGACGTGGAATACTCTTCATATACACGTCGCGTCGCAAGGAATTTAATCATCTATGAACTTAGTCACCACGAAAGGAATTTATAAATATTGTGTAACGATTTATAACTTTTCATGAAATTATGTGAATTGTAATTAAAATAAAGTTATTTCTTCAAAAAATATAATTTACTTTTTTGATGTTTTAATTGTAAAACATAAGTAGGGGCGGTTCATTCTGGTGAAGATTTGTTGGGAAGATTTAATTTGAGATACGCTCATGACCACACTCTACCATCACTAACTAATACAAGAACAGTTTCTCCCGGTCCCCATCCCCCCCACTTTACCTTCCACCATTTCTGTAACTTTTAAATCCTGCAGTATATTAAAGCAACACGAGATAGAGTAGCTTTTAGAAATTATGCAATAACTACAGCAGTTCGATCGCGTCGTGCCAGAAAATGGTGAAGCGCACGCTGGCATGTATCATTCATAAGGAAATGTGGCTTCAGGCGTACACCGCGAATATTTCACAGTCGGTTTATCGAGAGCAGAGGCGTGTTTAAAGCCTCATAGAGTACGGGCACAGGTGGCTCGAATATCCTCGCCAATAGTATGGAGACGTGATCGGAAAACCCAATAGCTATTGGCAACTCGCGACTTCCTCTTCAAATAATGAAATTTGAAATTTATTATAGCTATCGAACTATCGTGTTTTACTACACATACATGTGTGTCTGTAACAAAATTACTCATAAACTGAGTTACTATGATTTCACAGTTTTGTTCTGGCAGCCAACAAATGTTCTTTGTATAGCATTAATTTACCTGAATAGTAACAATAATATAACCGGCACGTTATATTAGGTTGCCCTTTGTACACGTTGTTAGAGGTTTGCGTAGTGCTCTCTCGCGTGCGATATGAGCCCGCCAACACAAGGCAGTAATTATTTCTTGTTAGTACAAGTTCGTGAACACACTGTGCAAACAAAGATATTAGCGTAACATTCAAGTAAGCACAATGTTGGTTTGTATTCAAGCTAGCTACGAGTAGGTAGCGCTCACGTGCTTAATAAACAACAATAAACAGAACACAATGCAATATTGCCGTGCCATAATATGTAGACGTATCTGTATGTGTATACGATTTTATTAGGCGTTCAAAATAACGAGGCTACGTGCAGCGTTAAGTTCCGCCACTCAACACGCAGTGTCTCTAGAATTTGGGATAATTGGGAAGCGGAGTGTCTTGACACTAGGCTCCTCTGCCTACCCTGCTACATGCAAGATACAGCGTGAAACTAAAAAATATTAATAAAAAAATAATTACTGATATCAATTAGCACATATATAAGTATGTAAAAAATATATATTTGCAATTTCTTTGTTCATTGCTAACAGTAAGATTAACCAAAATTTAAACTTTAATAAATAACCAAATGTTCTATATAAAAAACAAAATAAATCTGAGCCCCAAGCTGGTCGGTTGACACTTAAACACTACCTTATACTATATTCAGATTCCGTTTGGACCGCAGAAACTCTCCCGCCAGCAATAAACTCGCCGATAAATATTTTCACATCGTTGTAGAAGTTAAAATGAAAGTAACTGTACCCTGTAGAGCAATAGACGGCCTGCCGACGACGGGTAATGCGGAACGTTTCTACAAGTTAAATAATTTTATTCATGGGACCTACGCTCTCGGTCGCATATCAAACGATTTTATAACAATATTTAAAAGAAACACGAACGTTATCCAATAGGAAATATAATTAGTTAACAAAATTTAATCTCCTACAAATTTCTTAGTACGATGGAGGAATAATATTTATGATAGAAGCAACGTTTTAATCTTCACACTCCACACCCAGCATGTTTATATAACATTAGCATAATTGATTTTTAAAGTTTTTATAATAAACTATATTATCATTTCTTAAGACCCTCTATCAGCGGCACAGAGTCTGACTGTAATTGCTACTATTGTGAGTTCGATTTCCTTAAAAAAACTCAATACAAACTTATAATTGTAATTCATTTCATACAAAATGAGTGCAAACGGCCGCAAAATTAACTTTGTCTTGTGTTGTATTTTCCTTTGACGTACAGTCCTGAAATTGGTACGGAACCCTCAGTATACGTTTTTTAATTTTCATAGAAACTCTTGCATAATTAGTTAGACGAAAATAATGTAACGAAAAGTCAGAGATGCTAACAACATAAATAAGTTGTAACAAGCGAATAAGAATTTAAACGTAGCTTGATGAGAACGTATGGCTTAGCGGTCAGAGCACTTGGAAAGTGTCCAAAAAAGGCGGGTTCAAATCCCGCCACTCCCAAATTTTATACAGTTTACGCTTACGAATTATTACGCTTTCGATAAGTAAATAAAAAATCTGTATTTCAAACATAACATTATAACGTACAAATATACAAAACGTCAAGCCACTAGTAGTAGTATACGATAGTAACACTATAAAGTAGAATTAAAAAAAAATAATTGAACGGCACATAAAAATTATATCCATTTTATAAAAAAAAATAATAGATTTTTAAAAAATCATATGAGTAGAGAGAAATGAACCATGAATGTTTTAATAATATCTTTTTAATCATAACAGGTACTCTCAGTTCGTATAATATAGAAGTTCAATATATCAGAACTGCTAGAATTGTAATCGAACTTCTATTAAAATAATTTCTCGTATCGATTGTATCGAAGAGAAAAATAATAAATTTTGATTACTTTTTCTCGTTTAGAGTCGTGAGTTGATTGCGATACTACCCTTGTGAAAGAAAAAATATTAATATAATTTTCGAATGGAATAAATCTTTTCTATCCAATATAAATTGGCTACTAATATAATAAAGCGGAAGAGGTTTTTTGTTTAAATACTAAGGTCTCTGGATCTACTGGCCCGATTTACTTTTTTTTGTTTTGTATATAAGTTACATTCATCAGCTATATAACATTATGATATACGTCTTAGTTAGCTGTAAATAACGAAATAACAATAACAATGAACGCCATCGAATTAATTTAAGCGCGCGTACCGCAAAAATATCTAAATAAATATCAGATAAACTTCAGCTTCTATAGTATATAATTTGAACGTATATTTTTGGAGAAAATGCAAATTTAAAAAATAATTCGATGCTCTGTTTACGGCGCAAGCATAGGGTCGACTCCCGCGGGGGGCGCTCTAGCCGCTGATCACATAAAGCACGTTACGTTTGAATGTATCAATCTTTGGGCAAATGCAGCATAATAAAAGTATTATAGGTGGTATGCGGGCGAAGCCGCGAGTGGGCCGCTAGTCCAATATAAATAATGGCTATAATAATTTACATAGTTATAACAGCTTTATAAATTGATAAACATCATATTACACTTTTTTAGAAATGTCGGTTATTTTTTTATATTTTTACCGAAATATTTTTTAAATAATTAATCAATAGCTAAAAATAAAAACTTTTCTAATTACAAAGAGGTGTGAGCTCTGGTCTCTCTTTAAACAAATCTACTAACTGAAACTTCTCCATTGTTATTGAATGTTTACTCGGGGTTGAAAAGTAAAAAGCAAAAAGTTCTAAAGCAGAAAGAAGTGCAATAAGTTGTTTGGAGGACTGCTTACGTGACTAAATAAGTTTATTAACGGATGTGTGAGTTTGTAACTTAATCTAGATTAAAAAAAATGATTGTATGCTAAAAATCTGGTGAGCGTTGGTGCCATACAGGTATTAAGTGTGTCACAGTCATCAGCGTCTTTGCCCCTTTACGATTTTAATGTCATTTGAATGACTTATCAGTTACACATAAATATATGCATATAAAAAAACTAATAATAATTTCAAAATAGCACCATATAAAAAGGACACAAATAAACAACAAAGAATAAAAATTATATTACAGAGATAATTATGAAATAATTCAATTTAATTATTATCTTTTATTTTGATAAATATATAAAATACAAAGCAACAAAATAAAATACAATTACAAGCAAAAGAAAAAAAACATTCTAACAAAGGAAAATAAAACAGTTGAAGCATGTAAACGATGTTAGGGATTTCTTAAAGGTTCAGAATTATAAAACTATTAGAAATTAGCGGCCCGCCCGCGGCTTCGCCCGCTTGAACTATATGATTATTGATTTAATAAACAGAATTGAGTGATAATGACTTCTAATTTTTTTACTACATTATCGTAATTTCTATAAAGATTTTTTGAATTTTCTTAAGATTTATGAAGTACCTTCAACAATTCAATGCCGTTTTTATGTTAAATTTCACTAATGTACAATTATATTAATTGAAATGAACAACAAAATTACTAATTGCTAAAAACAGTTATTTTATTCAACTGTTTTATTGAAGTAGCTGAAACTTTAGTTTTCGATGTTTTTTGTTTCATATTGTTTGTAAATTTATTATTTGTATGATGATAGAAAAAAAAACTGAGATTAGGTATATAATGCCGTATTTTAAGATTTAAGATCAGGATCGGAATTTACGCGGGAAAAACTGCGTTAGCAGTGTGTGCGTACTTACCGCCTACTTAGATATATTTGAAATACTAAACATATTTCTATTAAATATGACAATTTTTGCCAATAAAATGAAAAAAATCCTCAAAATTACCATTTTTTTAGTGACTAAATAAATCCTAATTAAACACGACTCTGGCGCCGTCGTGATACAGGGTCACAAGCATGTGACTATAACGCGACGGATGTGGGTTCGATACTCGATCGGGGAATTAATTTACTATTTTCACTTCAAGCGCGCTTAAGCGCGGCGTTAAGTTCCACCACTCAACACGCAATGTCTCGAAAAATTCGACGGAAAGTGGGGAAAAAGCCTTAACACCAAGTTCCCTCTGCCTACCCTACTAAACGCGGGATACAGCGTAAAACTGACAAAAAAAAACAATATAGAGAACCAAATTCAAATAATTAATATTCTTTTCTTCAATATCTATCTACACTTAAATAAAAAATCGTATATTTCAAACGGACAAAGCTGGGGTTCACTAATAAGTGAATTTAATCATAATTCCAAGCCTATTTGTCTCAAATGTTACCTTCCCACATACATTTTGCAATGACAATATCAAACAGCAATCAATCAAATTAGTTTGATGTTTCATTATCAACTTGAGATATCATCGCTAATTTTCATCTAGTTAATAATAAATTTGCTTTGATTGAGGCCTCTATACACGAGTAGGAGGATATAGTAAATATATTGATTACTTAGTCGATAATTCATTTAATCATGGTTGCTCGATCTCTATACCACATTGTAATACATATCTAATTCTGATTTTGATTTGAGTGGGAACTCGAAAAAATGAAATATGTATTTTTTCATTTCTTCGGGTTCCCCTCTGGTCTTACGGAGAAGCGCGGCGTTGAGTTTCGCCACTCAATACGCAATGCCTCCAGAATTCGGCGGAAATTGGGAAGCGGAGTATCTTATACTACTTAAAAACTGCTAACATAATGGATAGCTAACTTGTGTATATGTTCTTATCACACAGAATACAAAATAAAAATTACATTATAGATTTCATATCCTCCGACTTATTAAACTCTGAAATTTAAACTAACTCTATTTGTTGTACCTGCTGTTAGTTGGATATGCTACAGATTTCAGTTCATACTGTAGTTCCAGGTCAATATTTTGGCGCACTCTTGATTAAGTCATCTTTTAAAAAATAAAAAACTAGACGAAACTCAGTTCATCCGTTTTGGAAACACAAGATTTATAAATTTAAATGTTAAATGCTATCGTGGCGAGCCTGACTGTAAAAGCGATATGTTATGGTTTCGATTCTTATGGAAAAATAAATGATTTTTATTATTCCAATGCAGGCAAAATTTCCGCCGCTCCACATACAAAGTCCAGAACAGTGTGCAGAACAGTGTCTTAATACAAGATTCTTCCTGCTCATACTGCTATAAGTGGAATACAGTATAAAACTGAAAAAGTTTATAAAAAAATATTGAAATATATAAAAAATATATTTAAACCTAAGTATAATATTTAATTTTTGCAGCGAATCATAATTAATCTATGGGTGATGAAGGAATACTATTCTATAATACATTTACCTGTACAATCAGCGTTCTCTTTATTTATTAACGGTTGCAGTTCGAAATCTACTAGGCATGTTGTTAGACCAAACCTCGAGGCTCCGGGCGTCCCAGGAGAAACACCGGGATACGCTAAGGCGACTACGACCCACGATAGGTGAGCCTCCTATCGAAGCTTCATAGTTGTATGCGCAAGTGATTCTAGGGGCATATAGATGGAAAGGATTTCTTCTGGGTTTTAATGGTTAGACGGTGAGGCCTACAGTGCTGCTAGTCCGTAAGACGTGTCTGTGAACTTAGCAGAGCATTTTCCAGCAGATCAAAAATAAATTAGAGTTCTCTTCGCATGCAGCTGAGTTCTATAGTTCCTGATAGATTTTACAAATAGTTCTGGTGTTTTTACCCCGGAAAAAGTTACTTAAAAAATGATCTGCTAACTTCCCGTAGCATATCATTTTTTTGCAAATAATAATCGGTGCGAGTTCTGAACACATAGGGATGAAAAAAATAGTTCCTGATCATTTTTAACAATAGTTCTGTTGATTTCACAAAGAAAAAATTTTTTAAACAAAAAGAAAGGACGTTCGTTTCGTAAACAGTTCGATAGGTAAAGTAATTTTAAAAATAAATAAAATTCAGATAGACGCGAGAACTCTTAATTTTATAATAGAATACAAGTCCTTCTATGATATTTATCTTGAAAAAAGACCAGAACTCTGAAAAAACTGCCAGCAGAGCATAGTTGAATGTATGAAATAATGAAAAATGTCTATTTAAACTCTTCATATGACTTAGTACTAGATATTTTTTTTCTGATTGTACTCAGACTCGGGAACTCTTCGATTTCTAATATGATAAGAATAGTTCTATAATAAAAAGTGAATGACAGAACCAGAACTCAGAAAAAACTGCCAGCAGAGCATAGTTGAAAATTCGATTTGTAAAAAAATAACAAATTAATTTGTTAAGACGTAAAAATATTTTTTAAAAATAGAAATATCGTGCTGAGAAGCGAGAACTCTTCATTTTACAATAGAATAATAATATTTCTTTGATATTAATTTGGAAAAAAGGCCAGAACTCTGAAAAAACTTCCAGCAGAGCATAGTTGATTGTATGAAATATTGAAAAATGTCTATTTAAACTCTTCATATGACTTAATACTAGATATTTTTTTTCTGATTGTACTGAGACTCGGAAACTCTTCGATTTCTAATATGATATGAATAGTTCTATAATAAAACGCTAATTACAAAACCAGAACTCTGAAAAAACTTCCAGCAGAGCATAGTTGAATGTATGAAATATTGAAAAATGTCTATTTAAACTCTTCATATGACTTAATACTAGATATTTTTTTTCTGATTGTACTCAGACTCGGGAACTCTTCGATTTCTAATATGATATGAATAGTTCTATAATAAAAAGTGAATGACAAAACCAGAACTCTGAAAAAACTGCCAGCAGAGCATAGTTGAAAATTCGATTTGTAAAAAAATAACAAATTAAGTTGTTAAGACGTAAAAATATTTTTTAATTTATTTATCACTTCCGACATATGTGAGGAATATGTCAGGATGTACGAGCGGTAACGATAGTGACAAGTACTTTTGTATTGTTTTTATTTATTAAATTTCTAACCTGATTCCTAATTATATATATATATATATATATATATATATATATATATATATATATATATATATATATATATATATATATATATATATATATATATATATATATATATATATATATATATATATTGTAAGATAGGTAAGATTTAACTTCAGATTATGCTACGACAAATTAAAAATAAAAATAAATCAATCAAAGCTACGACAAATAGTGTTCGTAAATTGATGATAATATTTTGGTAGCATATCTTTTCACACATGTTTAAGTAATTACACTATTATTTGGGTATTTCCTTAACCCTTTATCTATTTACATATTCATATAGAGATCCTTGTGGGATATGAAAACGATTTAAAAGTTATACAATGTACACTTTCATTATTAATTTTAAGTAAACCAACCCTACCATTTCTTCCGTATAGTAGAGTAGACTAGTATAAACAAGCGGCGTTCCCCACTTTCTGGCCTATTTTTAGAGCCGTTGCGTGTCAAACGGCGGAAGTTAACGCCGCGCTATGTCTACCATAGAGTGAAAAGTTCAAAATAAATTCATAATTTAAGTTTTATCATTCACAGCAATGGAGATCGAATACATAGCGTTTACAGTCTGATACTGTCCATTGCGCCACGACAGCCAAAATTAAACTAACAAAATACTATCATCAAAATAAAACCATTCCCGTTCTTTTAATAATTTATTAAAGATAACAAACCAGAAAAAAAAATTATAAAGTATAAACGCAACTATATATTATTCTCATACAAACGACGATACAGGTATATAATAACGAATACGCTAAAAATAAATTTCCACCATACATCGTGTTGAAATATTTTACTATACACAATGATATCCACGAATACGCGAATTTAGCACACCATTTCTGTTTTTAATTTCATCTTTTTATGGGCGAGTGAATCTGGCTTGCGTACTGTTTGAATATCCGGGGATGAACTATATTTCCCTGTGAGAACTAAAATCCATTCTGAACTTTCATATTACTATACTCGGAACATAAAGCTTAAGTCTACGATGGATATAAATGAAAAATGATAGTACAGTACTTTCTATAATCTGAATACTTTTAAATTAGTTAATGTTGGCTGCATTTTTTTGTAAATATACTCAAAAAATAAATAACAAATTGATGGCGAAGGATTTTAAAGTTAAACTTAAACAAAATAAATATTAAGTTTATGTTTTAACACGCTAGTTGTCGCCCACAACTTTGTTTGCGTGGACTTCGTCGAGTTTGCCTGGACTATTAATCTAAAATTATTATAAATAATCCAGATTTAACGTCGGTTGGAGCGCAGATCAACGCAATTAAAAGATACGAGCATTTATGCATCATTTTTGCTGCATTTTGTATGAAATTAGTAAACTTACAATATCTTTGTACAAATAAAGAAAAAAATATATTTATATTACATATAAAAACTATTACAAACTTATAATGGTAGTTCATTTAATACCAAATTATTACAAAGTTAAGTTTGTCAAGTTTTATTAAGTTGTACTTATCGTTGACCTACAATCCTGAAATTAATACGGAACCCACAGTGGACAAAAAACATTGATTTCAAAAACATTTAATCCTTAACTAACTATATAAGGTAATACATCTATAACATGAGAAGTCAACTAATAAATAAATACTTCAAACTGTGGGAAAATATAACAGCTTACTGAAAGCCAAAACTATTGAGATAAGAATGTGTTCATTGCACTTCTCCATCGTGAGCGCTCCTTAATAACAACCTGTCTGATAACGAGTTCTGCTGCAACAAACATTCACTGCTATAAATTTTATTTCTAAAGAATGTTAAGTTAAAAATAGAGTTTCTATTTCAAATATATAGCAAATATAACACAATTTATTGGAGTAAGAATTTTTATAAAATAAATAAAAATAATAAAATAGAATGTCATTATGAAAAAATGTATTGCAAAGTAGAACATCAAGAACCTATAGTGAGTACGCTTGTCTAACTAACGTTAAAACATCTCCGAGTGACGCCTTCACTTTCCAATAATCTTAAGTGATTCTGCAATATACATAAAAGCTACAACTCTTCTTCTTGCACAAAACATCAGATTCATGCTACCTTTGAGTAATATTCTAATTCATCTCGACCGAATGACTTTTCAGTAGACAAAGGGGAATTGTCCTGAAGTATATAGTGTCGCGAAAATTGAGACAATTTTTTTTGTAGAAAATGCTTTTTTCGTTATCCGCAAGATTAGATTCAAGAGGATAAATCTCTCCCTACCTCCCCCCCCCTCCCCCCTCTCGCGGCGCCCATTCTGTGTGAAGGCTTTATTCAGGATTATTTATACGGAACATTTCGTTTGCCGGCGTAACACACTGAATAACGCCTTTAATCTCTCTCACTCGGGATAGTTTCACATTCACCTATACGATAGGTTCCATTTCAATTCAAGAATATAATATAAGTCGTTCACGAGAATAAAAGTTACTTACCGCTTTGTGGTTGTAATTTATTATTTGACTAAAACATTTCTTAGTTATACTAATGTATCATCAAGCTCTTCTGAGCACCAATAGAAATATCTCTGATAAATTTTGAAGTTTGTCTTATAAGGGTTTATGTCGCTACTTAAACATAATTACATATATTATGTAAAACAGAATTAAAGTTTTAGTAAATCTTATAAGAAGTTATAAGCCTTACTGTTACGCAGAAATTTCACATAATTTGCCTAATAAAGTTATACGATTGCTAAGATGTATTTTATACAATTATCCTTCCTTAAATTCCTTAGAATTTATTAGCAAGTAGATATATTTATGCTTTGGGAAAGCCATTATTTAAGAAGAAAAGGAAGAAATATGAAAAAATCAGATAGCAGGATAGGCAACGGGAACCTAGTGACAGAAGACATTCCGCTTCCCACTTTTCGACGAATTCTGGAGACATTGCGTATTGAGTGGAAGAAATCAACACCGAAAAAAATAAAATAATTTTAATTTAATATTTACTTACATAGATAGATTAACTTAAAATTGTTTCAACATAAATCAATCAGTATTAAACATTTAATTCTTAATGGCAACATAAACTTTCCCAATGTACCTCCGAGTATAAAAACGGTTCCAAGAAAATTATCCGTACCGTAGCTATTAGCAAATTGTGTAATTTTCCTTTTTCAAATTTCTGTAGGCCCCTGACAAAATTGCTTTGCCCTCGCAACCCGCCATTATAAGAGAAATGATGAAAATGGGCCGCAATAATAATTATGTGAATCAAGTTCGGTTTTCACAAGTTCTGTATACGTATTTGGACCCATAAAGTCCAGGCACGCTCCGAGTTTTTACTATTTACTTTGTAAACTTTTCATATGCTTAGTCTCTTTGCTTATTAGCTTTTTAAAAGTTTAAAATACCACCCAGCATCTAAGTGGAATTGAAACTTTTACACGAAAACTGGAAGTAAAATTTTATAGGCGTATGACTAACAGCGCAGAAAATTTAATGAAGTTAAAACTTCTGCGCTGAATATATTCGAATAACACTCAATTTGGCAAATACATATATTTTATTAGGTTATAACGCTAAATTCGTTAAACCAATCCACTTTTCAGTATTTTCTTGACGCCACAACTGTCACTCCTAGCGTTACCACTTTTCTATAACACATGATTAATTTGTTTTGAAATTTAATATTTTATACACTAAATATTCGTTAATTTTGTCAGATATATGTATATAATGTTATTATTTTAACTACTAACAGAATATAATATATAATAGTAAAAAAAACTATAAAACAATTTATTTATTATTAATGCATACATTCATATTTACATTGAGGCCAGTCGTGGCGTAGCGACAGACAAGTGTGACTGTAAAACTGACTGGTTGTGGGTTCGATCCCCACTCGAGAAGATGAAATATTTATTTAAATTTATATTTTCATTTCTTCGTTCTGGTGTCGAGGCAAAGCGCGGCGTTGTGTTCTGCCACTCAACACGCAATGCCTCCAGAATTCGGCAGAAAGTGGGGAACGGAGTGTCTTAACACTAGGTTCCCTCTGCCTTCCCTGCTATGTACAAGATACAGCGTGGAACTGAAAAAAAAATATAAATCATATTACTAAAAATACATAAAGGCATTCATAGAAAAGTAAAACAAAAAAAATAATAGAAATAAAAAGGTTATGACAAAATATTTTTTTCCTACACTACCAATTTAATACTAGTCGACATCCGTAAATCACCGTAGCAATACCCAGTAGCTTGCGCGTTTATAGGAATAGGGTTTCATATAGTGCGCGTACGAGATGTTGTGAACTGGTAGGAAATAAAAAGAACGAAGTTTTCCTTTTTCCACGTTAGGTTCGAGCCTCGAGCTGCGTAATCGCCGCGGACCGCCCACGCTGCAATATGAATTTGTTCCCTTTTGTTCCCAGCTTTTAATTTTTCCGGCAAAATGTATTGTTCACGAAACAAAAGTCTGTGGTGTCATTGTTGTTGGGCAAAGTTCATTTAAATTCCTTGCCCGTGAGATACAGCAGTAGCAAATATGAATTCCTTTAGTCCCATTGTCAGAATGGCGCGCTCCAAATAGTATAATGCCTTTTAGTACGAGTACATTGTACGCTCCTGTATGCTCGCCCTATAATGTTTTGGACCAAATTATTTGATAAAATATTAATTATATAAGAATATTTTACGTTGTGTAATAAAATAATTGGGACATATATATTCAAACATGGATGTTATGGGACCAAATCTGAACGGTGAAATATGTTTACAAATCAAAGAATATACGGAGTACTTATGTTATTTTAATTAGATATATCTCCTATTAGTTCTCTGAGGGTTTTTGCTATATGCAATAAGCCTCAAAGAACCTAATGTTAGGAGACTTTGACCCATTCGATTACACAAATAAGTAATCTTCAAGACCGTGTTAAATGGCAGAGACATAACAAATTTAAAATAATTATTTGTTGAATTTATTTTATTGAAATCCCAACGGCCATCTCCTCTTATTATTAATATGTATGATTCTACATATAAATATTCATATTTATTAAAGTACAACAATTAAATTTAACAAAATAACATTTCGCATCCAGTTCAGTGGTTACAAAGTTAAACATAAAGAGATTATTTTACTGTAATTTAACAGCTCGGTGGTTAAAACCTTTTTGCTTAATTAAACTCATTTTGTATTTTTGACGTATGAATATCAAAAAAAAAACACAAATAATATATTTGTGTCTAGAAATATGATTAATTGTCTAAAGTAGACAATGCCTGTGATATTTTACACTACCAAAATTAAAGCTATCAAAGACCGTTACATACATGAAAATAAAGAACATAAGAAGTAAGGAAAATATATTTTAATGAATGAAAATATATTTGATCAATTCTTGAATGAATAGTTCTCTTATTTATAAATCTCTTTTTATATTTTTGACATGAATATATTTCAAATAACAAATAATATATTTATATGTAGTAACTTATACGAAATATTATAAATTGTCTAACGTATTTGCCACCATACTTTACCAAAATCAAAACTATAAAAAAAAACATTCCATGAAAATAAATAAGATAAGAAGAAAATATATATTTAAAATTATATATTTTTACATGAATACTTCTATTATTTGGAAATCAATGGGTATTGATCGAATTATTGTCTTAATAGAAACAATTCAGCCTTTATTCGACCGTGACTATCTATTCAAAGCACGCCACATAGCTAGAACAGAAGACTATAGAGTATAGTCTATAAAATATTATTAAGCAGAAGAGATATCTTCTCGATTTGTTTAGAAACCTATCTATATCTTTCATTTTCACATCAAAAGAAAATCCCAAAACACAATTTTGCGAAATACACCATTCTATATAAAAACGCCTTCTGTTGATGGTAACGAAATTTGTTTTAATCGAAATCGAAGTTTAACTTTATTAATCAATGCAGTTTACAAGCATAAGATTATTTCAAAAGACTAAAATGAACAACTCTATAAAAAGAAAAAAAAAACCGTGTGTTCTAGTTCTTTTTTAAAAAGCCTCTCGTGCAAGACTGTTAGTTAATAACTGTAATAAGAAACTAGTAATGCTATATCGAATGAGCTTATGACTATGATATGAGCTCATTGGACACATAAATTATAAAGGAAGTCAGTAAAAAATAAAAAAAATAAATTGTTAAAAAGTAGCATTAAAACCTTATACTAAAAAAATGAAAGGACATATTCTTATACAGGTATTTATTAAATCAAAAAAGCTTATTAAAATAAATGCTGAAAGTTTAATCATAAAAGTTAAATTATGTCATTTCAAAGAAAACAAAAGTTAATACAAAGAATATTGTTGTAGTGAACAGCAGTGGTAGTAATGTTAAAACTTTAATATTTTGTTGTCTGGTTAATCAGATTAATATTTTGTGTATGGTACTTATTCTTACAAGACGAATATTATATTTAGTAAGTATTTATAATATAATAGATATCTACGTTATTATTTAAATATCGAGTTTTTATATGTATTATAAATTAGAGACATTAGAGATGAGTGAGCTAAGCTAACAGCTTAGTTTCGGTAACGCAAGTACTATTATTATTAACAAAAAAATTTTTTTTCATTCTTGCCATTTCACTTAAGTACAAAATATTTAACAATAATTTAAATATCGATTACAAAAAATAATCTCATTAAAATGTTTCTTTTTTTAAATAAAATATGTTTAAAATTCAGTAACGCAGTGTTTTTTTTTCCTCTCAAAATTTCAATTAATAATTCACAGTAAAACTTCGCTGCCATCATAACTACACATTATTGTATTTTATTCTTCTAAAACTACTCATATAACATGATTGACTGACTGCTGTACCTACTTAAGAACTTGTATATTTAAAATATTTTCCATTTACGATAACTTAATAGAAAATTAGAATATTTTTTTTTAAATTGAGGCCAGTCATAACGCAGTGGCACAAAGTGTGAATATAAAACCGACTGGTTGTGGGTTCTATCCCCACTCGAGGAGATGAAATATTTACTTAAATTTATATTTCCATTTCTTCGTTCTGGTGTCGAGGCAAAGCGCGGCGTTGAGTTCTGCCACTAAACACGCAATGCCTCCAGAATTCGGCAGAAAGTGGGGAACGGAGAATCTTAACACTAGGTAGGTGTGTGCGGTATATAGCATGAAGCTGATAAAAAAAAAATTAGAATATGTCTTTCGAATAAATCAATGCTAAAAAAGGCTTGGAAAATTAAGCAAATATTCAAGTTTCTATATAAAAATAAGTATCCTACCTTCCGATCTCTATAAAACTTTTTAATTTAGTGCAATCCCATTTCAGAACTCACAGTCGTTTTTATTTTTTTTTATGTTTGCAAATGATGCTTGCAACGAAATGACTCCCGTAAAAAACAAATATCTGGCGCACATTTCTGCGAGATTAAATTCGAAACGTCCCGTCTCCGTACATTCTGTACCATATCCATTGCGCTTTGCATGTACACAGACAAAGAACTGGTTGATATACCCAATATTCATAGTATTAAATTTATATAATAAAAGTGACTACAGTTTTATTCATTTCTATTAAGAATTAATTCTTTAAGTTAAATATATACATATATATAATAGAAAATTTATCCTTGATCAAGCTTTCTTACGTAGCGTTATTAAAAAGGATATTTTTTTACTAGCATCATTGTTTTTCTTGATACTGCTTACTCTTTATTGACGGTAAATGGAAGTAGTATAATTAAATATTTTTAACCCACATTTAAGAAAGAAAAATACTTATTTAGAAAACGTATAAACATTTTAACGTACTCGTAGCGGGACTCGAAGGCCAGGCCAGGTAGGTCAGGAGGTGCGGGTTCGAGTCGCGATACGTTAAATTTTTTATACGTTTTCTAAATAAGTATAGTATAATTAAATTACACAATATACATAAAATACACAAATAAAAAAAAACCGTATTATATTTTTTTTTTTGTTTTACATTTTACTTAATTTCAAAACCTAAAACAGAAACTTTACCTAAAACCAAATAAATGCACAAAAAGAAGAAAATGTATAGAAAATTCTCTGTACGCTACCTCGGTGTGTCGCTGGCAGCATCGAGGACCTCTATTTGTCATTTTATTAGTCACGCGCACCGCAATATTCTGCGAAATAACTCGGTCTCTTGTGCGGCGAGATTGCTTCCGAGTTTACGGCCTTCATCCGAGACCGAACAGAGAAAAAGTTGTAAATTTTCCGCCAAATCGCACATTTATACGAACACAACTGACCTCCTAAGCATTCCCTTAACCTCCCCCTGTAATTTCGACAAAGGCGAAATTGGTCTCACCTGGATGCTATTTATTCTAACTTCCTTTTAATATAAAGTTTTCATTTCCATCTCAGTTTCGAAACATGTTTTATTATATTTAACTTTTACTTTTTACGTGTACAACGTTTATATTAATGAGAAATTTTGCGGTTGCCACCTTATTCAAACGGCGCGCGCGGGTACAGACGCGGATGTGCATTTTTGAAAGCAAACATTCGTGAATTCAGATGCGGTTGCGTCTCTTAGTTAAAATTCAACAAAAAATTTTGAAAGATGCACACTAGATTCCTGTATGTCGATATTTGTATTTGTATCTTTTACAGACAGAAATCTGCTACAAATTTTGAAGTTGGCTTTTTCTTCTTGGCTCATCATTGGCTTATTTTGTGTTCAATCCAGCAAAATTCTATATTCTACAGTACAGGACGCAGTTCACTACCCCCCACATAATGGACCCCCACCTGCGCTCTCCTCACACAAATTGTATTTCTCTCTTCCCATTACCGGTTTTTTTAAAAAGAAGAAACGTATAGGCGCAGTTATGAAGTATTTAATATTGTCATTGGCTCTGGTGCAAAGCTTAACGTTAAGAACCGCCACTCAACACGCAATGCCTCGAGAATTCGACGGAAAGAGGGGATTATCTTAAGACTAAGCTACCTCTGCCTAGTGAAGCTAATGTAAGCATGCCAAAAAGTATAAGAGCCGCCGTAAAATACCTGCACACATGTATGAATCAGATCAGACTGCATGAAAAAGATCTTAAAATGAATTGAAAATTCCGCAAATACGAATGCGAATGCAAAGGTTCACAACTTTCATAATATTAATCTATTATGTCATAATTTACCAAAGTATAAATCTCATGAGGCCAGTCGTGGTGCAGGGGCACAAAGTGTGACTGTAAAACCGACTGGTTGTGGGTTCGATCCCTACTCAACGAGATGAAATATTCACTTAAATTTATACTTCCATTTCCTCGCTCTGGTGTCGAGGACAAGCGCGGCGTTGAGCTCTGCCACTCAACACGCAATGCCTTCAGAATTCGGCAGAAAGTGGAGAACGGAGTGTCTTAACACTAGGTTCCCTCTGTCTATCCTGCAGTGTGCGGGATACAGCGTAAAGCTGATTTGATTTGATTTGATGAATCTAATACTAAAACTTAATCCTTATTATTGTAATATAATCGATAACCAATTATATATGTAAGTATTACATTCTACACATTCAATGTTATATTAAATTAAAAATACGTACATAGTAAAAAAACATTTGAATATTAATCACTTTAAAATAAAGTGAAAGTGTATAGTTATTATTACAATAGTAAAAATGGTACTCTTATAATTAAATCATGAATTTCGTTACTATTGCACTCCAGAGGAATTGAAACTTTTACAAGAAAAGTTGGCCTAATTTACGATCTTACTTACTGCGCTGAAAAGAATTATAGGTCGAACATTTGTCTTATGATTTTTCTTCTACTTAATATCAATCTTAACACTTTTTTTAATGCTAAGAATCCGTACATATATACATATATAATATTAACACATACTATATTCTCTGTTTTTTTTTAAGTTTTACACTGTATCGCGCCATATGCATTAAACGTCTAGAAGGATGAACAGAGAAAACCTATGTAGTGTTAAAACACTCCGTTCTCCGCTTTTCACCCGATTCAATATTGCATATTGAGTACAATTCAATGTGCGTAAATATGAATAAATTACAGTTGGAATAACATTTTATTAAAGATTTTGCAATAGTAGCAACGAATATATAACACTGTTTGATAATAAAAAATATTTTTTATACATGCTTATTTATTTAATTTCTAACCGTAGCGTTTGGCGCTCCGTTCTCTCTGACTACCCCGCTAGGGATAAAACGTGAAGCTAGTATAGTATACTATAGCTTATTTATTTACCATACATATAACACATGGGCCAGTCCAATGAGGCCAGTCGTGGCGCAGCGGCACAAAGTGTGACTGTAAAACCGACTGGTTGTGGGTTCGATCCCCACTCGAGGAGATGAAATATTTAATAAACTTTATATTTCCATTTCTTCGCTTTGGTATCGAAGCAAAGCGCGGCGTTTACTTCTGCCACCGAACACGCAATGCCTCCAGAATTCGGCAGAAAGTGGGGAACGGAGTGTCTTAACACTAGGTTCCCTCCGCCTACCCTGCTGTATGCGGGATACAGCGTGAAGCTGATTTGATGATTGATGATGATTTTTGATGTAACAAAACGTATGTACAATTTTGTTAGTTAGCCAAGTTGCGGTTACCGATATGGCTTCTAACATACTGACACAATTTTCCTTTCTTCCATCCTTTTCATAGCAGATTACTAAAAATAATTTCGCTCAATACCTCCTTTCCGCGAAGCTAAATTCCGAACACAATTTAAACTTTACTGCAGGTTGGTATGGGCTTTACAATGTTGCTGGGAACGTAAAGTAAAAAGTGTTGCGAATCTGCGGTGTTCCTATTTACCTAAGCATTTTTCTTCTTTTATTTTGCACAGGATTAAGGTTTTTCTTAGTAACACAACTTCACTATCAAACTTCACTATCAACCATGTGTATGCGAAATGCAGAAGTATTAAATTATCTCCAATGTACTTATTAAGAAAACGTATAAGAATTTGAACGTAGCGGAACTTGTACCAGCACCTCTTTGGAAACCGTCCAAAGAGGTGCGGGTTCAAGTCCCGCTTTTTTCAAATACTTATACGTTCGCTTAATAAGTATTGTTCTTTCCTAAGTGTAGAATAACACTTTAAAAATATTAAAAAATCTTCATTGTATTTATAAACATTAAGTCCCTATTCCGTACATTGTAATTGACAACTTCATATGTTTTTATATTATTTTTGACTACAAATATATGTATAATAAAAACAGTTCGCTCAATAAAATCTAAAATCATCAAAATTTTTATACAGTAAAAGTTTATAAACATTAATTATATCTGTATGAAAATATGAAACTTATATAAATAGAGCTAACTAACAAAGCGCTATTTATATTTCCGAACGAATTTGGAACGACATGATTACTAACTCCACTACCCTACTAACACTTTAATACACATTATAATAGAAGGATGTTTGCAACTCCAACCCTAGGGGTACAAAATTTAAATGAACTTTGTCAAACTACAATGTTTCCACAGACTTGTTATACGAACAATACATTTTAGAGAAAAATTAAAACTGTGAACGTATTTCACTATTCAGAAGCTTGAAGCGATTGCTTAACAGTAGTTACAGTGGTGTTGCTATATAAATATTTCTTTTCACAATAAAGGTTAAATAGAACATAACTAAATTATTATTTGTAATTTTTTTAACGAATAAAACAATATATGTACACCAAATACCTTGTCGGGTGTTCCCGGCTTAGAATAGGATCGCCCTGTTACTGATGGTGTCGTAATAGCCAACTAAAGTACGTGTGGGAGAGTCACGTCACTAGCAATGGCAACACGCATAGTCAGATTTTACCGTATCATTACCACCCCTATATTTGATAGATTGGGATGGAAACTGATCATCTGAAAAGCAAGGCCAAGTTGGTCTCAAAGAAACTGGGAGATTAATAAAGCGAGACAGTACTTCACGCCAAAACACCGATTGATCTGGCATAGGGACCAGGTTCGTCCTCATATGGAGTACTGTTCCTATCTCTGGACTGCACCCCAATATCAACATGACCCATTTGATCACATACTCGTACAAAGTAGAGCCGTTCGAATAGTTGGGGACCCAATGATCTGTGCAGAGCTTAACCTTGGCTTTGCGTAGAGATGTCTCCTTGCTGCTGTGCGTCCTTTATCGCATTTGTTATGGGAAGTGCTCTGGAGAACTGTTTGACATGTTACCTGCCGCCTAATTTTCTAACCTCACAGTACGCCACAAACTCATTTTTCCATAAAAAAAGAACGCTTCTACGGTTTTCAAAGAGGCGGGGGTTCAAATTCCGTTTTTATACGTTTTTTTAATAAGTAATATATTATTTCACTTGAACAAGCTGATTTAAAATATATTTACCTGTGTGTGCAGTGACGGATTTACGAGCAGGCTAAGTAGACTTCAAATTTTCTCATGTTTTATTCACATTTTTCAAATCATCATCAATATAAATAGAAGAATTTGCATATTGTATAAAAATAGAAGTTTAAAGCAAATTTATCCATATAATACGTCACTTTTAAGATTAATTTCTTTTATCCATAGACTTCTAATAATGTTCTTTTAATTATTCATAAGCCGCTAAGGCTAAAAATATTTTTATATGTTTACATCTACTAATAATGAATAACGAAACTAGACTTAGAAGCTAGTAGTGCTAGTAGCACTATGTACGAAGTAACACAGAAGTATAACAAGCAATTCTTTGTGTAGTTGAAAGTTAAATTGGAAAACTTATGTTATATATGTGCACAGTTGTTATGTAGTTCATCTGACGCTACATTCAGATTTAGCGAAGTTTATAACCAGAATTAAGAAGACATGCTAAATTGTTCTTCTTGTAAGTTAATTTTCAATAAAACGCAATAGGTTTCGTATATACTAACTAAATGTATATATCCTACTAATATTATAAATTTGAAAATTTGTGAGAATGGATGTTTGTTCCACTTTTACGCTAAAACTGATGAAAGTTTACAGTAATATAGCTGATACGTCAGAATAACATATAGGCTAAAAAAATTTTAGCCTATGTGTTATTCTGATGTATGAGCTAAATTATTGTAAAGTTTCATCTAAATCCGTTCAGTAGTTTTTGCGTGAAAGTGAACAAATGTCCAACCTCACAAACTTTTACATTTATGTTTATCAATATATAGAGGTATCCTAACAAAAGTAAAATAGCGTTGTGGCGCAGGGGCACAGAGTGTGACTGTAAAACCGACTGGTTGTGGGTTCGATCCCCACTCGAGGAGATAAAATATTTACTTACATTTATATTTTCATTTCTTCGCTCTGGTGGCAGGCAAAGTGCGGCGTTGAGTTCCGCAACTCAACATCCAATGCCTCCAGAACTTGGAGGAAAGTGGGGAACGGTGTATCTTAACACTAGGTTTCCTTTGCCTACCCTGCTATGTGCGGGATACAGCGTGAAGCTGCTTTAATTTTTTTTTTTTAATAATTGTTACTACAAAAATTTAATGACTAAAAACTTATGTTTTGATACATTTAATGTATTTTACTATAAGTATCAAAATATGTACAATTTAATTTAAATGTACTAAAATAAAAATACTTAGCTAATATAATGTCCATATATTGCAAAAAAAATGTTTCCCGTAAATACAAACATTATATACAAAAAGACCCATTATTTACCCATTTGAAAGTGCAGTTTGACAATAGGACTAAAGGAAGTCACACTTGCCACTGTTCACATTCGCGAGCGTGGAATTTAAATGAACTACGCTCAGAACAGAATAGAAGCTTTTGTTATACAGAAATATATTGCCACTAAATAATAACAGAAGTACTATCAAAATTACCGCTATCTATATTGTATTGGGCTGTCAGATATAACTTTGTTAATATTGCATAAACTATGTAATAATTTAGATTTATTATTTCATTATTACAGTTGTTTGTTAGTGCACCGATGGCTATATATTTGATCTTTATTCGAGCGAAAATATTTATATTTACATTTCTCCGTCTAGTCACACAGTGTATGGCGTTGAATTTAGACACCCGACGCTCAATGTATCAATAATAGGTGAATGACTAATAGGAGGACGATGTGGATCCGACACTAGGACCGTATTCAGAGCGATTAATAAAAACAGGTTTTAGTTATTTTTGTCGGCGCCTGACTGACTATCTACTCGCTGAATACACGTAGAATTTTTTTATTAATATATTATAATATATTACTTAAATCGAAAAGGAAACGTTAAAAACTATATAGGATTTTTATTAATTCTAGATATTAAACCAAAAAAATCACCTTCACGCTGTATCCCGCACACAACAAGGTAGGCAGAGGGGCCCTTATATTAAGACATTCCGTTCCCTACTTTCCGCCGAATTTTTCAAAGCATTGCGCGGCGAAACGTTTGGTAGATCGAAGAAATGAAAATATAATAATTTATTATTATGATTAAATGAATTATTATTTAATAATTAAGTTCCTCATAATAATTAATTACCGATTATATTAGTAGAATCTTTATAATTTTGAAGCTATAAACTACTGGAGAAACTTCCAACTCTTGGTTAGTTCTGCGCCGTTTACTCACGAGCCTATTAAAATTCTACGTGAAACCTACACACTATTTAACATAGAATTTATAACCAGAACAAACTTTACGGACGGCACCGTCAACCGTGCCTGAATATTTGAAAGTGTTTGATTCTGATGCAAAAAAAAGCTAGCTGTATTTTTCCTAAATTTCTAATGTCGGTAATGCTGACACGCTTTTTTGATTTTCACGTAATTTAAAAAATAAAAGGTACATTTAACAAAGTAGTTTTAACAAAGTGTGTGAACGTCGATAGACGTGTCTATTATTTATACTGTGCTCTTCGATTATTACTAACACGAATAATACTTATAAAAAATTGTGTTATTTATATGAATTTATAATTAAAATTATTGTATTAAAATTTGAAATTTCATAATAAATAAATTAAAATTATCAATATCAATCTGGCTTTCACATATATTGACTCTCCGAGCAACAATGCATGTATACATATTTTTATGGTTTGTTTATTATTCAAATGTATTACGGGCAGAACAATATCATGACAAAATTTAAAAACAATTTAATTCAAATAACAATTGTATTGAATACGAATATTTCAAATATTTTTTTTTTTTTGCAAAATAGAAAGATTTACAGTTGGAACCCAATCTTTAACTAATCAAATCTTCCTTAAGAACAGTAAAACTTAAAGGTTTCAAACCAAACCTACCAAAATTGATCAAGTCCTTTCGCCTCTACAACTGGACGGATGTGGTCATATAGGAACAATCATACATATATAGATAGATATATATGATGATAATGCTGATTCCCACTGAATTTCGGTCATGGCCATCAATTTTTCTCCTATTCGTTCCTATTTTCAGATAGCTATAGCCTATCTTTGTACTAAACACACGTGCACATAATTTGTAAACGATGTGTACCGTACGTACCCTACGTTGAGCACACCGTTTACAAATTTATATTGCATAATATACGTCTAGCGGGCCTTCAGTTTATCACGCTTGAGGTCGAGATTTGCTTTACGCCGCTCCTCAAAATCACTGACTTGCCTGTGGACAAGCCTGAGCTGACTCAGAAGGTTGTACTGAAAATCCTTTCCATCATTAACACATCTGCTGTTTTTGTATGTGTACTGGCAGAATTGTGTGCACACTGAGATAATAAAAATGTTTTATGAATAGGAAAAATGTGCTCATATAATACATACTTCATTCCACATTTTACGGATTTAAAAATAAAATTGTGATTATAAGCATACATAATTTGCACAATAAATTCTAATCGGGTTACATCAAGTATTAATCCCTGAACATGAACAAAATGGACACGGACTTCGCTACAGGACTTGTCAACTCCAGAGACCATTGTACTTCTAGAGACGCAACCGGCCTACTTCAGCTTTACTTTATTTATCTAGCCCACTCCAGGTTAAGTATCTTCATTTAAGCCCAATATATCATGTCACGTTAAGATTTATTCCGAGATTCTACATTTTTCAATATTTTTCAAAAAATCCTGTAAAAACAGAAATATAAATCCCTCCGTATTATTTCTTCACTATATATTTACATAGTATAGTATTAATGCATCCTGCAAATGCGAATATTACATACATTCTACCATAAAAACCTCAGTCGGGTGCATCGCCCATAATATCAAATGGATGCACCATATCGTTAAGACCTTCCCCTGTCCCTATTAGATAAACAAAAATAAATAATATTTTCATCATAAAATTAAAAACTCCAGAATATTATTACTTCAGGCAAATATATTCGTAAGTAAAACCATACAAAGCTTCTGGAACTGAGACTTATTTCAAAGAGTGACAGTCCACGTCTAAGACTCGTAGCAGATTTAATTTGAGATTTCGCTTTGAGTGGCTGCGAAAAGTTTTCATCGTATGCTTTCATTTTGAACAACGTTTGTTGATATTTGGATTTAACCTTTCTTGAATTTCTTTTCAATTATTATTATTATAATTAAAAATTATTTTGCTTTCTTGTTTTCAATATTTAAAAGGCTGGTTTATGATTTTTATATATAACAAAAAATAAGTTGTGAATTTCTTTAAAGAAATTTTAAAAAAATCACTATTATCTAGTTACAACGTTGACGTTCGATTGATGATGATCTTAATCCCATCAAAAACATAAATGTGTAATGAAAATCAAGTTAAATATTAAGTAATGCGACGTTCTCGATTTTACCAAAGAATCGGGGATCTTTTTTTTTCACCTTCACGCTGTATCCCGCACACAGCAGGCTAGGCAGAGGGAACCTAGTGTTAAGACACTCCGTTCCCCACTTTCCGCCGAATTCTGGAGACTTTGCGTGTTGAGTGGCAGAACTCAACGCCGCACTTAACCTCGAACAAATGGAAATATAAATTTAAGTAAATATATAGGATATATTAATCATTAATACACCGTTTTTATTAAATAGAGTTCTGTCCACCTAGAAAGTCAAGGTGTCACACCTTCGTCAACAACATAAGATACCAAATTAATTATGACAACTAAATAATTAAAAAATCTCTACATAAAAAAATAAAAAGAAATAACCAGTTTATTAGGATTAACAATCTGGATCCCTTTAAATTTTACAGGGTTCTTTGGGAACATTTAATTGGTTGAAGTGTATGTCCCGGCTGTTAGTCCTAATAAACCATTTTGCTTGTTTTATTATATTCAAATTTTATGTAGTCGGGTTTTATGTGTCTTTATTATTATATTTTTATTTCGCCCTTTTTAGTTCAGATTTATTAATTATTATAATTTGGAATTATAAGGCGGAAATCTCACTTTAGCACATATTAAAATGTTTTGAGGCCAGTCGCCATGCAGGAGCACAAGTGTGTGACTGTAAACGCGACTGTTTGTTGGTTCGATCCCCACTCGAGGAAATTAGATATTTATTTAAATTTATATTTTCATTTCATCGCTGTTGTGTCGAGGCAAAACTTCAACGGAAAATGGGAAATGAAGTGTCTTAACACTAAGTTCCATCTACCTACCCTGCTGTTTGCGGGATACTGCGTGAAGGTGACTACTTAAGTATTTAACCACCCCGTGGCATCCTGTGGCAGCCATTTTGTACAAATCCACGCATCTGTGTCCTGTCATTTGGATAGGCCTGTGTAAGGTGCATGTGATCAAAATTACATTATAAAATTATTCTTATTGAAATCTTTATGAAACAAGCTAACATAAAAATAATAAATTGGTTAGCTTTTCCTTGTAATGTTATATTAATTTTTATTTTAAATAGATAAACTTTCTTAGCGTCACGCAGGTGAAAAAAGAAATCGATAATTAAATTGAAAATGATTTAATCCTAAAATATTCGGTAGAGATAATATAAAATAATTTCCTATTACGAAATTTTAGGACAAATTATAAAAATATACAAAATTGTACGTAAAAATAAAATAAACCTTACTAAAGCAGTTGCAAAGGGTATAAATAAATTCTTGTCTTATGTGTTCGTGACTTCGTGCAAAAGCCTACGCTAAAGGAATTTATACCAACCTGGATAGCATGAGCTTCTTGAAATTTTGGCACCATCCCCAAAAGCTAGAATAATTATTATTAAAGTAAATTCCTTCGCTACGTAGGTTATAAAATAAGCAATTTTAAAGCCTTAATATATTCTTGTCGCCTTGAACATATTTTTGTGAAAAATATAATCAACTTCATTTTGGACTTTTTGATCAATTTCAAGACATTATTTGTTGGGTGATGAAATTCAATTCCATAATACAGTGAAATAAAAATAATTTACATGAGTGAAGATAAGATCCACAAGCACCGTGTGAGGAATGGCACAACAAGGCAACTTCTTCTAACATTGACACATTGACTTCTAGGCCAGCGCATATATAGTCTCCAGCATCGCTCTTTGAGCTTATGTACCTGAATGACTGCGTGAATATGTTGCGTGTGCTGTCAGACCTCGTTACGCCGCACATACACCTCAGCATCTTTATTTCAATGACGTAAAGCTTCTTCGTGTGCCGTATAAAAGAGCTAGTCAGATCGTGGTCCTGTATATGATTCCCTTGATTATGTGACTTCAGACCACATCAAGGACATTCAGCTATTTGGCCCAGGCAGCGCTTAAGCTTAAGCTGAAGTGGGCTTGGACATTATAATCGTTACATCGAATAAAAACGGACTAAGACCGGAGTTGTTATAAACCCCTTCTGTAATCTGAAGTCGCCAAGAGCAGTCTTGAAATGTAAGAAAAAGATAAAATCATCTGAAATCATATTACAATGTTTTTTTTATGTTTGTAATATATAAAAAATATATGACATATTTATTTCATTTGTATATCATATGCCGATGTTTTTGTTTGTTACTAATAATAAAAAAGTGTATTTAAAAATAGTTTAATAAAATAATATTTGTACTTGTTTCACAATCATATATAATTAGCAAAAAACTGGATATTTTATTTATTATAGCGAAGTGGTTCTAGGCAGCGGCCTATTTTGAAAGAACGTATATTTTAAGTCATATTAACTTTCACATCACAAAACAAAAATACTAATTTTATAATTAAAAGAGCACTCTAAAATAGTAGACGAAAATATTTTTTACCAGGAATAATAAATTTAAAATATAACTTTTAAAACAACACCTACATATATTATTACTATATTAAAAAAGGTTTTTTTTTTATTGTTCATTTGCCATGAACCACAAGATTAGTAAGGCCCAGGATCGATTGTCCCTTGCATTAACTCATTTGGATATATCATGATCTGAATTTTAACACCCATCCAGAGGTCCATTTTACGCTCCAGCATCAGTCGGTTCTCGTCAATGATTGCTATGTCATTATCAGCCCGATCCGGTCTAAATAAGATATTGAGACTTAGAGATAGTACACTCTCGATGGTGCCTGAGGTTGATCATGCACTCGAAAAGCTTCATGGTATAACTCATCAGTTTCATGCCCCCATAACTACCACAATCTTGAACACTACCCTTTTCCCTGTAAATAAGGGTAATAAACCTAAGGTGCTACTGGTGTGGTATCTTTCCAGTGATCGAGATATGGTTAAAAATGTCAGTAAGTATGAGCACGCCAAGATAGCCCAATGATTATGGGGCTTCGATCGGAATGTCGTCAGATCCCACCGCTTTTCTGATCTTCATACGTCGAAGGCAATTACAAGTTTCGTCAAGGGTTATTGAGGCAATTAGTCCAAGGTTTGGCGGAGTATCATGATGAAGATTGCATTGCTGCCACTTCTTAAAGGAATCCTTCTTTTCACGAGTCACCTTAGGCACCTTGTCATTCCACCAACAATTCCAGCCTTACCAACAACTTCGGTATATAAAGCATATATAAATAAATAAATAAATCAGCTTCACGCTATATCCCGCACACAGCAGGGTAGGCAGAGGGAACCTAGTGTCTGAGGGAAAGTAATGTCTTAACATTCCATTTCCCACTTTCCGCCGAGTTTTGGAGGCATTGCGTATTGAGTGGCAGAACTCAACACCGCACTTTGCCTCGACACCAGAGCGAAGAAATGAAAATATAAATGCAAGTAAATATTTTATCTCCTCGAGTGGGGATCGAACCCACAACCAGTCGATTTTACAGTCACACTCTGTGCCCCTGCGCCACGACTGGTCTCATAAAGTATATATTGATTTTAATTTTCTTTTTTATATGTAAAGGCAATTTTAAACTGGATCTTTTTTAACATGCATTCTGCTATAGTGTTACAGTGTAGCATTTCTTGTTTTACCGTACAACATCCTTTGTATCTTCTCCACACAACGTGACATTGGCGAAATGATATGTCCTCAATTGGACTTTCGGAACGCCATAAACAAAGAACCATTCCATAATACAAATATTACTTAATCCCTATCTTAAAAAGACTTTACTAAAGAATATCATTTTCCTTCTTCTCGGACCTTTAAATATATTTAACATAAAATTGTCGCTGTAAAGTAAATACAATATATTGTACTTGGCTAAACACGCTAGCCGCGTGGAGAAAGTATATATTATTTAAGGTAAATAAATATACCAAAATTTAAGTCAGCATTTTACACATTTGTGCTATTTCAAATAACAAACAAAATAAACAACTTAATAGGGTTGCCATAAATTATTATTTAGCAATCATTAAAATTGCGTCTGGTTCTTATATCTTTAGTTAAATTAAATTAAATTAAATTAGCTTCACGCTGTATCCCGCAAACAGCAGGGTAGGCAGAGGGAACCTAGTGTTAAGACACTCCGTTCCCCACTTTCTGCCGAATTCTGGAGGTATTGCGTGTTGAGTGGCAGAATTCAACGCCGCGCTTAACCTCGACACCAGAGCGAAGAAATGGAAATATAAATTTAAGTAAATATTTCATCTCCTCGAGTGGGGATCGAACCCACAACCAGTCGGTTTTGCAGTCACACCTCGTGCCGCTGCGCCACGACCGGCCTCAATCTCTTTATATCTTTAGTTATAAAATTATAATAAATTCAAACGTCGAGAAAATTGTGCAATTCGAAAAAGGGTCTGCTATAAGCCTCTTTTTTCGCTATTTACTGCAGACGACCATTATTTGCAGTTGAATGGTTTCAATTGTGGGATTGTAGAATAAGTTACTAGGACCTTAATAATAGTATCTTACTTACATTTTTATTTCTGCAGCTTATTCCATATTTTACTCTCCTTAAGTTTTAATAACTGACCCTACATAATCATAACAAAACTAAATGCCATGTTCTATAGTTAATCCCGAAATTTAGGTGTAAGTTAATAAATATCAACTTTTTTTAGTTTAAATCTCAATAACAGTTAGGCTTTTATCTATGGAATTTGGATTTCTATTTAATCTGAAACTATATTATTCTTAATAAATATATATATATTTCTAGAAGTATGGCAACTATCCGGGTTTTATCCTACACATAGGTACTTTAGATGAACTAGAATTCCATTGAGTATCTCTTGTTTCGAAAATTCACGCGTTCTGCTCGCTTTCAATGGCGTAAACTTGTATAATTTGCAAGCTGGTTATCCTTATGAAGCCAAAACTTTATAACAACCTTAATATTAAATTCTATTGTAAATTTCTGCACTCAATTATTCGTCCAATATTTGAAAGGAGTTACACTTGTTATTTTTTATTAATAAACATAAAAAATGCTATTGTCATAGCCCAGTTAGTACAGTCGTGGGTTCAATTTGTATTTGGGAAAAAAAATATTTGTTTTTATTGTCTGGATATATATAGATAGACGTGAGATAGACCTATAAAGAGACGTGAGATTCAGCCACCCAAACACAGACGTAGTACTAAGATACGGAAACGAAACTAGAGAACAGAGTGTCATCTCTCATTCTCAAGCAATACATACATATTCGTGCATCTAACGAGAATAATAAACATTAAAAAGAAAACTCTTTGATAGAATAATTGTGTTGAAAATCTATTCTTAATACCTTCATATAACATTTTCTAATTAAATTAACAACAACGTTTATACACGTTTGTTTATTTAATATTTAGCTACCACTACAGCTAAGATGTTAATATAAAATCCCTTCCCTGTTTTGAAAGGTGGGAAGAAATATTCATTTATAATATATTTCTTCATTCTTTTTAAAAGTCTTTGCAAATCAGCTTCATGCTGTATCCCGCACACAGCGGGATAGGCAGAGGGAACCTAGTGTTAAGACACTCCGTTCTCCACTTTCTGCTGAATTCTGGGCATTACGTGTTGAGTGGCATAACTCAAAGCCGCGCTTTGCCCCAACACCAGAGGGAAAAAATGGAAATATAAATTTAAGAAAATATTTCATCTCCTCGAGTGGGAATCGAACTCACATCCAATCGATTTTACAGTCACACTTTGTGCCCCTGCGCCACGACTGCCCTCTTTGGCTTTTGATTTGTAGCAAAATATTACACTTAACAATGCAATAGAAGGTTATCACTGTAGGGACATCATTTAACTTAAATAATAATGTAATTTATTTGCTTACTTCATAATATTTTTATGGGTAATAAAATAAAATCTCTAAACATATTAAAAGAAAAACAGAAGATATTAAAAGAGCCATCTTTCAGGTACCGTTAGGGAAATAAGCAAATATCTTTCCTAAACGGTTGCACATAAAAACAAAACTCAGACCGTCTACAAAACGATTTATTCTGTGAACAGACGAGTTGACGACGGCCTTATCGATGGAACCTTGTTATTTGTCTTGTGGAAAATACGCAAGTCAGCTGAGCTGCTATGACTAAATTGCTTTTTGGAAACTATTCGCGCATACAAATAAATATGTACATTAGGGACTATACCATCGGAAGCATGCGGGAAGTGCTTAAAATAAATATCATCTTAACATTTGCTTATTAAACTTTTTTGTTTTTTTTTTTGTAGCTTTACGCTCTTTCCCCCACGTAACGTAATACCGCCAATTCCCACTTGAAAAAAGAAAACAACTCTATTCCACCAATGGGAATCTTACAATATCCATACCATATTGCAATTGTAAGAAAATATATCAAATGTTCAAACGAGGCTTAAAAATGAATAACATACCTTTTCATGTCATTTGGCTTCAATAGTTCATCAGTAAGTAGAAAACAACAAGAGATCTACATAATTATTTGGAAAACATATAAAAAATTGAACGTAGCGGGACTCGAACCCGCGCCATCCGGACACCGACCAGGCATATTGAACAATTTTATTAATAAGCAACGTAAATTGATTCCTCGCATCGTATAGATTCCTCATATCCGCTATCAAGTTATATGGTTGTTTTAATCAAAGGCAAATAATTGATGTTAAAAAATATATTAATTAAAAAAAAATATTTTACAATAACTATTTCCTCGGTACATTCATTCCTTTATGTTAATATACCTATACGCTAAAGTCTTTCTCTCTCTCTCTTTTCTCTGTCTCTTTCTGATTCTCTCTCTCTCTATCTTCAAATCTACGTGAGTGGTGTTTACGATGTTAATTTTTTAAAACAATTTCGTTTAAAGTACAACTGTAAAGTAGCCCAAAATTATTTTGAGACTTTAAGCCAATGCATACAAAATTTCACATTCTTGCTCAATACTGCGCTGCTTACTCTCAAGCTTATTAAAAGTCAACTTGAAACCTGCACACTGTTCGATGTGACTTTTACAGCCTAAAAACAAACTTTCTGCCCAAAATATCGACAGTTTTTCCACTGTTATTTGGAACTTGACTTTTTAAGCATACACTGCCTTATTTGCATATTTATTTTTTCAGCTTATTCTGTATCTCACATGTAGCAGGGTAGGCAGTGGGAATCTAATGTTAAAACACTTCGTTCCCCACTTTTCGCCGTTATTTAAGGGATTGCATGTTGAGTAGCGGAACTCAACGCTGCTCTTTGCCTAGATACCAGAGCGAAGAAATGAAAATATTTATAAATCTGAATCTGTTTAACGCACAACCGTCGCATTAACAGTCACATGCTTACGCCACTGCGCCACGACGGTCTTAATATTTTTTTTTATCAGCTTCTCGCTGTATCCCGCACACATGGTAAGCAGACGCAACCTAGTGTTAAGACACTCCATTCCCCACTTTGCGTTAAATTCTGGAAGCATAGTTTTTTTATTAAGCCTACTCGACTGGGAATCAAACCCACAACCAGTCACGTTTACAGGCATACTTTGTGCCCCTGCGCCACGACTGACCTCGTAATAATATCATGTTAATTTAATAATTTTGCATATAATAATCTCAAGAATAAGCTACATGTTGTCGTCAATACTATCACTCCATAGTCACAGACTGTCTCTTAGCCAGAATGTGTTTATCGTCCGAATTCCATTTATGACTTCTTTATTTTCCTATTCTAGAGACATAAAATGTCATCCCATAAGACAAGCCAAGCTTTTATCTCCATATGTTATCTGATAAGGAAAAATAATGAGTGACTTATACGGATCGATGTAGATTAACTTGTTATTGTAGCAAGCTAATAGAGGCGTAATATTATATTAAAACGTATTTACGAAGCTACACATCACCCCGGGATAACTTCTTAAGACAGTTTTATAAGCTCGACTTGTGATACCAATTTGTTCACTATTACTATTCTTTTGTTTTTGTTGGTTCTTGATTAATGAAAATAAAAGTAGTGGAGCGTTGTATGTTGTTTGTGATGTCTAACTGTTAGAGTTTATATGGATGTTTATAGGTTGGTATTATTTAATATAATTAAGAGAACATATGCATATAAATTCAGGCCAGTCGTGGCCCAGGGTTGAAGAGTACGACTGTGAATGCGACGGGTTGTGAGTTCCATTCCGAATCTAGAATTATAATTTTTATTTTCGTTTTGGCGTTAAATTCCGAAACTCAACACGTAATGTTTTAAATTGTCTTAATGGGTACGGAGTGTCTAACATTAGAGTCCCAGGTTCCCTCTGCCTACTCTGCTAAGTACGGAATACAGCCCGAAGCTACATAAATAAATGTTACATGCGAGAGTGTATAATATAAATGAGTACAAAAATATATGGTTTAGTGTTGACCTGCTCTCATTATGCGAGTCTTATTATATTTTATGAAACCCTCTTGCATGCTTCAGGGGGCCGTAATGTGCCTGAAAATACACATAGCCTTATTAAATACGTACCACTACACATACCTCAGCTAATATTTACTTAGGTACCTACTTTGTTTATTGTAGCTATTTGCTCTATATGAAACGTAATATTCTTTTGAGCTATTCCACGTACTGTTTCAAAAGTATAACTTTTGTAATTTTATGTTATTTGTTTGTATTTTAACCAAGTTCCAAGAAGAGGAGGTTTTGTATTCGACAACTATATTGTTTTATATTTGTTTCTTTTTATTTCTCGGAAGGATACTTATTTGAGTATATTGAGTAAGCTCTATGTTTAGCAGTGGACGAGAACAGGCTGAGTATACAATACCTGTTCTAATAGTCGTATTTTAAATACAAACAGTAAATAATTTTCAATTAAAAGTGAAAAGTAAAAAGTACATTGTCATTTAAACAAAAATCGACATCACACCTACATTCACAAACTTAAGCATAAACCCTAAAGCTGGATTTTTTTTTTACGTAAAAATAAAACAGATATTTCTATTTGCAAAACCTAATTCATAACAGAATAAACCTTCTTTCTATTTTTAATTTTAACGAGTTCTATCCAATTCTATTTACTCCTAAATCTTATTCATGCCTTAACAATATATCTATATAAATTATGCTGAAACCATAGGATATATTTATAAAAGACATAGGCATGTGTATGTATAACTTAACCTACAGACAAAAATATCTATTCTGTCCGTCTGTGAAAGTGAACATTGAACACTGATACACTGTGTTTTTCACACATAGCACGACACTACACCTAGTGACGGGACACTCCATTCTCCGCTTTCCGCTTGAAATGATTGTTTGTTTAGTGGCCGAGCTCAACTGAACTTTATCTTGCCAGAGAGGGAAAATAAAAATAATTCATTCTCCCCGAGTTGGTTTCGAACCCGTAACAATCGCGTCTAAGTAAGACGTTGCCCCCTTACGATGGTCGCAAACATTGAAATAGTTTACCTATCATTATTAACTATGCGACAACAGAAAGCGGAGAATAGATTAAATTAAGCGGAGAATTTTTAATTTCGAGTTGTAAAATGTAAATATCATATTCAGAGTATATTTATTTTAATCTGATATTATATAGACGCCAGTCGTAGCGCAGGAGCACAAGTGTAAACGCGAGTGGTTGTGGGTTCGATCCCACTCGAGGAAATGAAATATTTATTTCTACGCTCTGGTATCAATTCAAAGAAATGAAAAAAATCGATTCAAAGAATGAGTTCCGCCACTCAACACGTAATGCCTCCAGGATACGGCGGAAAATGGAGAACGGAGTGTCTTAAAATTAGGCTCCCTCTGCCTACCCTGCTCTGTGTGGAATACAGCGTGAGGCTAAATTAAATTAATTTAAACTAAATATTCGCCTACATTAAATGGAAAGTTTACCAGATCATTGAATCGACGAATAAGATAAGATCCAAATATGAGCAAACCAGTCTTTAAAGTGAATACAAGCGTCGTAAAAGTTTCCGCAGTCACTCGCCCAATCTCAAATTAAATCTGCGACGAGTCTGAAACTGTAACCCTGTTTTATGAAGTAATTGAGTACACCACTACTTTACTCATTATATTTCACAATAACTTCATATAAAATAGGCGGATTTATGCATTTAATTTTGATACTGTTCTTAGAATAATTTATTATTATAGATGTAATAAATAAAATTGCCTTTCAAATGTATTTTTTTTATTATTTAATTATAATTGTTTTATCAAAATATAATATAACTTATGATAGGTCATTACAATTACGTTAAAATATAAAGCTTTTTCAAGAATCTGCTCGTTTGAGTCAAATATGAAACTGTGTACAACTTCACACAATATCGTATATCGTACAATTTTCAAATTAATCTAAAAATAAACAAGCAAATTCATACAAAAAGCTTTTATACAACCATACAACGTCAAACCGCAATGACTAGTCACTGCTATGTAACAAAATAGATATATGAGTATTTATGTACAATGTGATAATCTATTCAGAGTATTCAGGAGATTATATAAAAGGATTATATTTTGAAGGTACACAAATTTAATTTAATTAGAGAAACACCGCCTTGTATGTATTAAGTCTGGTGTGGATTTAAATTCTTGAGGTACACACTATAACTACTTTAAGGCTCGTATCTATAAACTGCTCTCAAGTTTGAGATCGATCTTAAGATGCCGTTTTCATTTATAGATATATAATTTATGAATGAAAACGACAAGAAGATCGATATCAAAACTTGAGAGATTATTTTGTGGCTGACGACAGATTTGATGCATTTTTTTTATAAAAAGAAATAAGTATATTTAGGTCTAAAAAAGAAAGAGTAGAGTTGGACAAGTTTTAAGGAGTAAAACCGAAAATTGTTAAAAAATATAGTATCTGCCGTCAACGTGAACACAAATAAAGTAAGGCATAGGTTCTATGCCTATTATTTTCTTTTCAGGTTATCTGGAATATAGTTATCTTTACCGGGTATACCTGTTCCACCAGAATCGCCCAACCATGGATATCTGGAAATAACAATTATTACAAATACGTTAATATTTAGATTAAAAGACGTATTAAAATAAATTATTTGGATGTGGTTTTTTAAAATTTATTTTAAAAATATAGACAATTCCTTTGTTTCCTAATCACAATGAGTATTGCAGTAAAGCAAAGTATAAACAAAATTTTTTGATAGATTTTTATGGATGTATTTTATGTTTATGTATCTATTATTATAATCAAATATTATTTGCTTACTGGTTAGGACATTCAGTGCAAGTCTCCATGTAGCGAGTGTCAGTGAAGTTTGTGTCTGGATGTTTGAAAGATAGAGCACATTTGTTAGAAAGATTGCACGGCGCTGGTGGTAAGTCCTTTTTATCACATCGCCATGCCTCATAGTTGGTAAGTGCTTTGACTGGTTTTGGATCTGTCATCCAAGTCAGGGCCTGCGTCACCGTGACGAAATGGACATCTTTCCTGAAAACAAAATTTATGTTGTTTATTAATTATTGAGCAGATTGTGCCAAAGAAGTCAAACTAAATTTTATGCTAAAATTTATAATTTCCGAATTTCGTGTGCCCCAAAAACAGATCAAATTAGTGTAACTGCTAAGTATTACCGATTGTTTTTTTTCCTGTAACAGATTTTTTACTAAAACATATAGTCTTCGTTACATTTGACTCTGCTTCAATAGTAATTGCTCAAAGAAAACAATAATGTTTTAAACATTTTTAAAGTGTTAATCCACACTTAGGAAAGAAAAATACTTATTTAGAAAACGTATAAAAATTTGAACGTAGCGGGACTCGAACCCGCGCCTCCTGGAAACCGACCAGGACGACAACAATAATGTTATATAATTTATTTGGCTAATCAAAAATAAAATAGCACATTAGGTATCATACATGCGAGCAGATAAGACCAAATAAATGGATAGCAATCGACATCGAAGACGGAATACAAGATCGAAGTTTAATTCGATATCCGCCAGTCGACCCATGCCTGATGCCAGGAGTAAGGTAGCCATCGCACGTTGGCAAAGCAAACTCGCGGTACGTGAGTTACATACATTTCGACGTCAATTTGACGTCGCCGGCCCGCCTCAGGACGTATTGGTCACGTAACTTAACCAACTGCTTTTATTATCTCTCCAATATTTAATTATCCGATAAAACGAATAATTTCTTTTTTTCTCCTTAACCTGATGCGGTATTGTTAATAATAGTTTAAAAATATTGATGATAACTATAGGCTAAATAACTTACTATACCTATTAGATGAGAGCACCCGAAATTGAGCATTCTCGAGTGCAATTAAAACATGATTTGATGTATTAAAAAAGTGTGCATGATGTGATTTATAATTTATATTAGACTTGCCGGCCACACGTGGCTTCGCCCGCTTAAAGTTGTGTTATATTATAACAATTTATACAAAATGTTTATATACATTGTAGAATATGTGTCATACTGATGTATAAGAAGTATAATATTTATCTATACTAAAAACTTTGAATATACATATAAAACTTAGTTACTTTGTAGTAACATATATCAAATAAATAAGTAACGTTTAAAATAATGTAAAAATACTGTGATTTTTATTTCTCTGCCAAAGTTTTTTCTATATATCGTAACCATTTTATCCATTATCTAAACGTGAGATTTTACCGTGTTACTCATTTAAAACAAAAGAGATATATTTCAACTCGAGCCACTTTACAGGAACAAGTAGTGTAAAAAGAACCCTTCTGTATAGTATATCCCAGTTTTTTAATTAAACTTTGAAATATCACACCTCACAAAATTCTTGGTAACCACATTTCAAGCACCTTTTGACATTCAAAATTGTAATTGTAAAGTATTATGTTTTATAGACCTTATGGACTTAACTCCTTAAGAAACTGTTAATAGCTGTTTCACTAGCTCCACTGTATGAGATAGTAGATTTTTATTAATACTTAAATAATAAAAAATACTTAAAGTAAAAATAGTTCAAAGTTATGATTAAAAACTAAAAATGTAGGTATGTATAAGAAATGTACTCAACGTCAACTACTTGGATATTATCAAGCAGTAGACTGTAGTATTCTGCCATTATATTATACCGACATCAAAAGTCAGATCCAAAATAAATAGAGTTTAATTTATATTTAAACTCTATATATTCTGGATCTGATTTATAATTAAAATCTATATATTCTGGATCTGATTGATATAAAATACACATATGGAGCCATGACACGACAAAAAAAGGTGAATTTTAGCACGTTACATGGTATCTAGTTTTATTTTAAAAATGGGCCAGTCAGAAAATACGTGGCACAATTTCAATTGCCACTCGCTATAGAAATTGTCACTATTCGCTTTTATTCGAAGTGTCAGCTACGCTTTGATTATGTGACATTCAAATGCTTCTGAATTGTTCATTGCTATTGGACACTGATACCTACTACCCCTGCATTGGTTCATAGTTCAAACTGTTCAAAATGTTATCTATGAAGCATTATTTCTGAACTTTACTAAAACTAAGCATAAAAGTTTCAAATATTCCACAATTAAATAACTCTCGGGTGCAGACCACATTTGGCGGTCGCACTTTTCACTTAATTTTTAACAGCAATAAAAAGTCAGTAACTCTTTAGTATTAGAGTTTTATAATAGCTATTTAACCATGAAAGATAAAGAACATAACAATACAATATATCTTAAAAGAAGTGGAAGAAAATTTTCTTGTCGTTTTCATATTATTTGTCTACCCGCACATAGCAAGGTAGGTAAAAAGAACTTAGTGTTAAGACTCTCCGTTCTCCACTATCCGCCAAATTTTCGGGGCACTGCGTTTTGAGTGTCGTAACTCAACGCCAGTCGCGTTTACAGTCACACACTTGTGCCCCTGCGCCACGACTGGCCTCATTAATTAATCATGTATGTACGTCATTACGTACATATATATAACTACAAAATAAATATAATATTATTATTTAAAACAGTTAACAAGCTTCGTTAAAGTAAAACTATAATGAACAAATATTAATATGAATTAAATAAATTATCCCTTATTTTTTTTACAATAAATGGAGGTAACATAAATCCATTGAAATACGATTTTATTATACCTACAGATTAGGTAATATCACGCTCAAATAGTAAATCGACAGTCGTTAATACGATTTGGGTATTCGATTTCGAATTATTCCATCATCATTATCTTTTATTAATTGGCATAATTGTATATTAAATTATATGTTTTGTATATTATAATTACAGTAATTTAGCCTACAATTAAAAAATAAATTTACGCTTAATAAATAGTAATTGAAATAATTTTGGGTGCTATTCGAGTTCGCTGGCCAAAATTATCACATTTAATAGAGAAATGTAAAGTTATTTCATATCTATTTGAGTACATGAACACGGCAGTCGGCGTTTTTTCTCGCATATCACGCGGAAATTCTAGTATAAAAAGATACTTGTATGTTCCGCGTTGCCAGATTTTGTCTAGGGGGAAAGCGGGACATTTATCTTTGGAATTGTTAGTAACTTATTACAAAAAATATAGTTATTAAAAAATAATTATCTATGTGCGAGAAATAAATCTCGAAAAGAGGGACCATGTCTGGGCCGCTCGAGACATTTACATGTTGGGCTAGAAGTCGGGACGTCTGGCAATCTCCTCTAGCAAAGAGTAAAAGTCCCATTAAAAGCGGTTAATAAATAGCTTGATACAATTATCTTAAGTCATTTTCACAGCCTATGAAACACTACTTATGGGCACCGCTGCAGATATTGAATACACATAAACAAACATACAAAAGTTATAATTAAATTAGTGCAAGACGTTCTTTGTGGAACTATAACTTTGAGTTAAATTAGGAGAGAAATTTCTTAATTTCATTCATACAGTAGGTACCAACCCACATAAAGAATATTCTTCAATTAAATTTAATATCACTATGTGACTGTAAAACCGATTGGTTGTGGGTTCGATCCCCACTCGAGGAGATGTAATATTTACTGAAATTTATATTTCCATTTCTTCGCTCTGGTGTCGAGGTAAGCACGGCGTTGAGTTCTGCCATTTAACAATTCCTCCAGAATTCAGCAGAAAGTGGGGACCGGAGTGTCTTAACACTAGGTTCCCTCTGCCTACCCTGCTGTGTGCGGGATACAGCGTGAAGCTGATAAAAAACAAAAGAATACCTTACATTACTCTTACATTGTATTAAAAGTAATGTAGGTATTGCTGAGTGTATCGCTCTAGTAATTTGCAGTAAAACAAAATGCCCCTTTAAAGTATTAACAATCTCGTAACTACAGTTTTTCAATCCAGATTTGTATTTTAAAATGAGAAAACTTTTATCGGGAAATAATAAAAAGTTTTACGTTATCTGTTTACTTTTACATTGTATTTTTTTTTTATATTTTCTTCAACAATGAATATCTAAAATCATTTTTACAATCTTTTTTTGCATATGATTTAAAAAGCGAACCTATAATACAATAAGAAATTACTCTAGATACAGTGTGCTGATGTGGACTGTGGACGTAAAGTAGAGTTGTGGAGTCGACTCATGCAAGGTCAGTAAACAAAGGAAGCTTTAATATATAGCTAGTCAGAGAGAACGGAGCACTCCGTTCCCCACTTTCTGCCGAACTCTGGAGGCATTGCGTGTTAAGTGGCAGAACTCAACGCCGCGTTTTGCCTCAACACCAGAGCGAAGAAATAGAAATATAAATTTAAGTAAATATTTCATCTCCTCGAGTGGAGATCGAACCCACAACCAGTCGGTTTTACAGTCACACTTTGTGCCGCTGCGCCACAACTGGCCTCAAGCTTTAATGTTACATACAATAAATCATCATTATTCGCCGATCAATTGGCCAAGTTCCATCTTATTTCAAATACTTAAAAAATTACATATATTACTATACGCATTTAAAAGCGGTAAATAAGCACTTAGAAGTTACAAGCCGCAAGCCAACTACTGAAAACCTTTCATATGGAGTTCACGATGCATATTATGTTAAGTTTAGACATATAAAGACATCTATAGTTTAGTCTACAACTTATTTTTTATATACGCTATATTTTTTATAAAAGTATCATAATATTGTAAAATTTAAAGTGATTTTTTTTCCTACTAATGAAAAATAATTTTAAATCAACTTCACGCTGTATCCCGCATACAGCAGGGTAGGCAGAGGGAACCTAGTGTTAAGACACTCAGTTCCCCACTTTCCGCCGAAATCTGGAGGCACTGCGTGTTGAATGGCGGAACTCAACGCCGCGCTTTGCCTCGACATCAGAACGAAGAAAATGGAAATATAAATGTACTAAATAGGGATCGAACCCAAAACCAGTCGCGTTTAGTCGCGTTGCGCCACGACTGACGCCAAAAAAATAAAGATTATAAGAAAACATATTTTAATTAAAAAGAAAAATAATTTTATTTTTTAATGTTTCCCCGTAAAAATTGTTTTGGCGATATTTTTTATTGCTTATTCACTTGCCCCAATCAAGTATCATCAGGTATTCAATAACATGTTTATGACAAATTTATGACGAAAATATGAAATCAAACAACTAACATAATATAATACTCACAAATTAGACGCCCATTGAAGGAACTTATGTAATCCACGCTCTAGCTCTTTAATCTGGAACCAGTTCGTGTGGAAAGGCATCATGTATGGTGCACGATTTTGTTCATAATATCTACTGAAGTCTTCTTGGAGCCATTCCAATACCTAAAAAATATTATTAAAAACATATTTTTATAGTAATCATGTTCTAGGAATGATCAACATAACTTAAATTAGGACCTAAATATGTTAGACATCTAGATCTCAAAGAATATTTATTGTATATAAACTCTTGTACATTTATGTGGGCTAAAATACTTTAGAAGAATAAAAGTAACAAATATAGCATCGTAATGTTCTCAAAAGTAAAATTACCTATTTATCATATTTCAATAACATCTCCAACATAGCATAACCAGTTTCACCATTTCACATACATAGTGAAATGGTGAAATCGACTGGTCGTGGGTTCGATTCCCACTCGAGAAGATTAAATATTTACTCAAATTTATATTTCCTTACATTTATTTAGTTGAGTTCTGCCACTCAACACGCAATGCCTCCAGAATTCGGCAGAAAGTGGGGAACGGAGTGTCTTAACACTAGGTTCCCTCTGCCTACCCTGCTGTGTGCGGGATGCAACGTGAAGCTGATTTACATACATACATGTTTAACATTCTACGATCAAAATAAACATGAAAATGGTCCTGTTTAAAGTTAAACAAATACAACAATAAGATAACATCAGTTGTTTAAACGGAGTGTGGATATTGTACGTCAGCGCGCGCAATTCTAATTACATAACTTTTATTTCCTTTAATAAAAGGGAATCTACTCCGATGCGGGGAAATCAATTACACTCCGCGCTGTTAACACACGCGTGCGTTTTATTTCTTCGCGTGCTATTTTCCTACTGTATTGGATCGAAAATTCAAAGTGTGTTGTTTATTTCACCGTCGTGGCGCAGTGGTACAAGCGTCTGACTATAAACGCGACGTGGGTTCATTTCTTCGCTCTGGTAACAAGGTAAAACGCGGCGTTGTTTTCCGCCACTTAAAACGCAATGTCTCGACAATTCCGCGGCATGTGAAGAACGGAGTGCCTTAGCACTAGGTTCCCTCTGTTAGGACACTCCGTTCCATTGGTATATGCGAGATACAACGTGAAGTTGAAAAAATATATATGAAAATAAATTTTTAGAGCTTGCAAACTTCACATATGTAGGTATGATGAGTTTTCCAGTAAGAGTACACCGAGTTTGTTATTATAAATGTTTGTATGACTCATTCCTTACGTAGATAACTTAACTGATGAAAGTTACAACAAAGACTTTTGTCTCGTTATAGCAGAAAGTTTTGTAATAAAATGATATTCAGAACAAAAGACTATTTCAATGAATTCGAAATACTGTTTTAGAAAGGAATGCCCGAAACAAAATAGGTAGCGGAAGGGGGGCGTAATGGGGACGCGAGGCACTACGGTTCCACCCACATATATGGGTAACTTTGTCCACTAGCTGTATTTTGTTCTCACTACTAGGGAACCATTTTGCATCTTTAGCCCACTAGTGGACACCAAGAATACTCCGCATGTGTCTTGTACTATAATATTTTTTTTGTTATATCTACTTATGTTTAAGACGATATTTATATGGCTTAAATAAAATAAATTTAGTTTTTCGTTCTATTTATTTTGTTCGTTATTTTATTAGGGACGTATCCACAGGGCACGCTGCGGTAGAGTTTATACTTTAATTCCGTACAAAAACAGAGTTATAAGAGCAAGTTAAACGGACGAAGAAGTGTTCAAATCTAAATGAGCGGTTAAATAAAAAACGGTAAAAACGTACACTAGGACACATTATGTTGGTAAGGAAAGTCAAGACACTACTGGCCAAACTACGGTGAATATTTCTTAACAGTTTCGTAATATTAAAATTGAAATTATTTGATTACTTATTTCGACTAATTCTATGCCAAATGATAATTTAATTTATAACGAAAGGGTTGTTTATTTTTAATTGTTTATTTATTTATACGTCCCCGTTACGCCACAAGCCCTTCCTGCCTCAAGATATTAATTAATTGATACATAAATATGATGTTTAAGCAACAAGCCCATGTTCTGAAGTCAGCTACCTTAAAGTTTTTTTTTAATATTTTACAAGTCAAGTCAGTTCATATCATTTACAAAAATATAAAGTCCGCCATTTTGTCGCGGCGTCAATAAAAGATACGACGACACTGATTATGTATATTATTTAATATCATCTTCGGAAGATAATATTCTGAGGGTATTTAAATATTTTACAAAAGTTGAAACTAACCTCATTGGAGTCATGATTATGAAGAACACATTGATCCAAATACGGGCAGTGTCCTCCTTCATAAGTTTCTACGAAATGAGCGTTGAAAGGAACCTCCCATAAACCTGTCAAAACAAAATAAAATTAATCACAACAAAACAACAAAAATCTACTTTCACATGGCACGGTGGTTCCCAGGTTCCCAGGTTAAGAAAATTCCCTCTGTCTACCCTGCCATGTGCAGGCTACGGTATGAAGCCAGAAAAGTGTGCAGGAGTAGGTTATCTACTAAAACACATCAATTGCACCAATAAGCATAGATAAGCTTAAAATTACAAAACGCTACAAAACGCTGATTAGATATTCGAGTATATGACATAATATGAAAATATTAAAATAAAAATACAAGAAAGCACAATTTTTGAACACTGTTGAATAAGCTACTCAACCAACAAATATTTGATTTCCATTATATACTATATTTCCATTTTAATCATACCATACTAGTTAGTCAATTCTTTATATTGAAGTAAAGAAAATCATAAAATAAAAGAAATAAATGATCTTCTAAAAAATATTATCAATTACAAACAGCCCATTTACTAAGTGAAACAAACAAACAACACCGTGAACATTATTTAGTCCATATCGTGGCAACAGAAGTGTTAATACCGGCAAGTAATTTAGTGGGGCATGTATCAGACGTACTCGTGCACAATATCCTAATCGAGCGTATAAGACATTTATATGAACGTAGATACTGGATACGCATAGCGCAATGTATAGAACACAAGCATATAGGAAATTATTTATGTGGATAGTTTTATATAAAAATTACGACTAGAATATACAAACATACAGTTTTTTTTTTTAAATATCAACAAAATGTTATTTAACAAAATCAGCTTCACTGACTGGCAGAACTCAACTCCGTCCGCCTCGACACCAGAGCGAAGAAATGAAAATATAAATGTAAATAAATATTTGATTTCCTCCAGTGAGAATCAAACCAACAACCAGTCGATTTTAAAATAAATCTTTGTGCCCTTGCGCCACGACTGGCCTCAAATTTTATTTAACAATTATTAAAAAAAAATATTTAATTATAAAATTGGGATATAGTAAACACGCACTAAACAATTCGTTGTAATTTTTTTTCTAATAAAATGTAAAATTGGAATGTCGTATCGTATTATTGGCTTGATCTATTGATTTAGTACATAAAATAAATAAATCAATCAGGCAAAGGGAACCTAGTGTCAAGACACTCCGTTCCTCACTTTCTGCCGAATCTGGAGGCATTGCGTGTTGAGTGGCAAACCTCAACGCCGCGCTTGTCCTCGACACCAGAGCGAAGAAATGGAAATATTAATTTAATCGAACCCACAACCAGTCGGTTTTGCAGTCACACCTCGTGCCGCTGCGCCACGATCGGCCTCATAGCAATAGGTGTTATATATAATATATGAATAAACCTATATATATTATATATAACATTACATCAACATGTATTAATTCACCTCAGGGGACAATTTCGTATACATCATCTAATTTCAATATACGTCAAAAGGTCTAATGCATCAGAGAGCGATAACGTTATTATAATAACTTCACGCATATTATACTACATATGACAGTCTAGGACGTCTCAATTATAGGCACAAAATAATTTAATTTTAACTATGCACGTGTGCTTAATTATTTAAATATGAAAATAAAATTAATTGCTATTTATAATTATTGTATTAATATACAAAAGAACGAATTTGGGAATCTAAAATCTTATTTCGCGTTAAAGTCATGAAACAAACTACAGTGCAAGAACGACGTTGAATTTTTTACTGTAAAACTTTTAATTAATTTGAAATAAAAATAAAAATGCATCAGTAACAAAAGGTTAATGTAGAATAAATTATTTATTAATTAATAGATATCATTTGGCAGATTGCTTAGGAGTTACTTTTAATATATATCACTGAGTATGTTTGTTAAAAAGAATTCACATATTGACGTCACTTCGCCTTGTGCTTATTTTTTTAAAACTACCACAAATAAACTTTAAAAAATGAATATTTATTTAGAAGTGTGTCAACTATGCATTGCCGTGGAAATTAGGTTAGTTAGCTGTTATTTAATTTGTCTTGCAAATATTTAACGTGCTCGCTACCAAGTTTCAAGTGTATTAGCCGAGAGAGGCGTACACATTATGCATTAAAATTAAACTAATATACAATATTTCTACAAAATTTTATATGAGAGTAAAGAAAAAAACATTTTTAACTTTTGCCGCAGACCTCAATGACGCTATAATTATGCCACATCCACTGTATAAACGTTTTTAATTACGACACGTTTGACAAATCAATCAGCTTCACGCTTTATCCCGCAAACAGCACGGTAGGCAGAGGGAACCTAGTGTTGAGACATTCCGGTCTCCACTTTCTGCTGAATTCTGGAGGAATTGCGTGTTAAATGGCAGAACTCAACGCCGCGCTTTACCTCGACACCAGAGCGAAGAAATGGAAATATAAATTTAAGTAAATATTTCATCTCCTCGAGTAGGGATCGAACCCTCAAACAGTCACACTTCGTGCCACTGCGCTGCGGCTGGCCTCTTTTGACAAATTTAATAATATAAAGGTATACGACTTTTAAGCCTGGATTTCAGCGCGAGTGGAGCGGACCCATTAAAGACTACGTTGAACTCGCAAGAGTAAAATACATATTTTCACTATTAACTCTTTTCAGCCGAGAAAGGAACGAACGAGCTAAAAGAGTTGAAATAAACTTCCCTAGTTTTAGGGAACGGAGCGAAGTAATTACAAAATACAAAACTCATGTTGGTGAATATGTAAATCTATTTTATTTAAAAGGAGCAAAGGAGCCGTTCCGCGCATGCATTACCCGCTCATTTTTCTTTCGCTGCGGAAACCGGACTTTATACATACAAAAAATGTTTAGAAAAACTGTGTGACATTTAGTGTTTTTCTTAAATGGCACGTAATTTTAAATGTTTTCTGTAATACATTCTTAAATTCTATTGTGTCTTATATGTTACGGGATATTAATAATTAGAACAAATCCTCTTATTTAAAAAGAAAAAGAAAGAATATATATTTAAAAATTTTTGTACTTAAATAAATTCAATTTTAAGAATCTATTTAAATAAAATATAACAAGTAGCTTAGTTGCTACAGCAAATAGTAGTCTCGATTTAATTTTATTTGTGGCTAATCTCAGGAACGGCTGAACCGATTTAAGAGCCATTTTCAGTATTGTGTTTCAGCACTCCCTCGACATACAGTGCTTGCTTCTTTCAATCGGTTCATAGATAAAAATTAATATCAATATAAAATGATCTGCTTGAGAAAATTTCTACAAAATAATTATTTTATTAAATTGGTTGACATTTTAGTTTTCAATAATAATCTTGAAGAAGATAATGTCGTTAGAATACGAAAGTAATTCAGATTATTAGAGAAATAATTGTGCAGTTCAAGCGGACGAAGCCGCGAACGAGTTACTATTAAGGTAAGATAGTTCACAAAACCATAGTTCGTGTGTCAAATAAGTTAAATACCTGGGAAAGTTTTAGTGGGGCAAGTTCCGGACTTGCACTCATGCGGGATCTTGTAGTCCAACGTGTAAGGCCACACGGGGATCGGTAGCGGAGGCACGCCCACCGAACTATCGTAGATGTAGCCGAAGTCTTCTAACACCTGAAACGTTAAGTGATAAAGAAAAAAATCCGGTCAAATGTGAGTCGGACTCACATATTGAAGGCTCCGTACCAATTTCCAGATTGTATACCAACGGGAAGTGTATTTAAGTTGATAAACTTAAATTTGCGGACGTATGCACTCATTTTGTGTGTAATGAACTACAAATATAAGTTTATCATTATTTTACTCTATGAAAAAATTTATAGGTATTTACTTTTCAATTTTTTTTTTCCTTTATTGGTACTGAAAGTACTGACTTCTTGCCAAATTTCATAATTGTAGGTCCCCTGTTAGTACCCTATAAATTTTGATTACGGCGAATTTCACACAAAATGCACGCAAAAATCGATGCATAAACGCTCGTATCTTTTGATTGAGTTAGAAGCTTGGTTTCTTTCTCTGTACTACAAGGGACCGTCTAGAATATTTGACATTAATTTCAGCTTGATAGCTTCACGCGATTTTGATATAAATAGTCTTAACCGATGGACACGAGACAGACAGAAAATAACGTAATTGTATGAGGGTTCCGTTTTTTTCGTGTTGAGGTACAGAACCCTAATAACCTGGTAAATGCTTTTATTATTGATAGCAAATATATTTTTATAATTAATGAAGTTTCCATTAATATATTAAAGGAGTTTATTGGGGCTGAATTATGTAAATAATAAATGAAAATTCATTCAGTTATCTATTAATAATTTACAATCAACAGAATTCAAAGGGAAAAAATATTTATAAGTCTCATTTCAACTGCGCGACGAGGGTGCTTTACCTACCTATTTGTAAGTCCAATGATTTTATAATAAAATAATATTTGTTTTATTAACTTGTTTTAACAGAATACTCGATAGAAGATGAGTTAATTAATATTATATTATGCCTTCTACATTGAAAAAATGTTTTATATATTCCTTCTATGTAGAAGGCATAACGGGAATGCAATTATGTTAGTATATGATGATAAAATCAAAACCGCTATCTATAATCCGACATATTTTTAACTTAAGCGAACTTTAACAGTTTTCACGAGAAACTATTTTAGTTATCTCAACTAAACTATCTAATCCAAATCAGATTACATTATGTAAGCGTCACGTTTCCTAGTAGTTCGGATCTTTGATTATGGCATCCCGAGCGTCCTTTAAAATTTTACCCTTCTCGTTAATTAACATTAAATTAAATTAAATATAATTATACATTATTTTCATATCTTCGCTCTGGTGTCGAGGCAAAACGCGGCGTTGAGTTCCGCCACTCAACACGCAATGCCTTCAGAACTCGGCGGAAACTAGCGAACGGCGTGTCCTAACACTATGTTCCCTCTGCCTACTCTATTGTGTACGGGATACAGCGTGAAGCTGATTTTAATTTATTTTACTTATTGATTTTAATTTATATTTAGTTGACTTTAATTATAAATTAAAGTTTTCATTATTTACTTATAATTACGCAATTCTTAATATACCAAAACATCGTAATAGGCGATTAAAATTCTATTTATATAAAAGCAAACCTTAAATTGAGTGTTCCTGCCGGGTTTAAGGAAAGGAGCTCGCGCGCCCACGACTTCAGACCGAGAAACGTTTGAAAATATCTTGAGTATCTCGCGCATACCGATCATCTCGCCCGCCCACTCTTCATATCCTTTGTCCTGGAGTCCTTGTTGCTGAGATATGGTACCAGTGGCAATCTAGAATAGAACAATCGGTTTATTATATTATTTCTTTCTTTTTAACAAAGATCTTCATATTCAATTCAATACGAACAGAAATATTTTATAAATAAAGAATGTTTGATTACCTCGTGACCGTCGTGTGCGAGGGACTGCACCATTGCGTAATTACTGTGTAAATAAGAATAAAAAGTTCAGCATTTTCCTCAACAAAGAGCTTTAAATGTGGAAGTATAATAATACTTTATAGTATAATTAATATTGGGCTGTGTTTCATATAATATTATTGATACTGCTATTACAAAGATATTTCAAGCTTTAATAAAAAAAGTTAAAGATTTTTTTTATGGCTATCGTTATTAGTACTCGTAAAGAGAATTTATTATTGTTTACCTCATAAAAAAATTAAGTTAAATAGGCGGTAAAGGAGTTTTATTAGATCGATATTACATAAACATAATAATTAGATTGATTTCTGCTCTAAGTACGCAAAAAATATAAGTATATTAAAGCATTGAAATAGTTATACATTATTTCTGGAAAATACTTAAATAAATAACATGTTATAATTTACTTATAAAAGTTATAACTCAACCAATTATACCCCACCATCATCCATCTCCTCTAAGTCTTTTAAATATATATTTAAAATTTTATAATAAAGAATATTTAGAATATTTATTTCTGTTTTCTCTTTACAGCCAATAAATGTGTCATATAATAATAAAACTAAAACGAAGAGAAAGCTTCCATCGAAGTATCTATAAGAGTTTTATAGAATTAGACATAACATGAAAGAACATAAAGAGTCGAGAAAGGATACGTCAAGAAGGCTTAATCGCCTTCAGTTGCAGATAACCCAATTTTACGGCTCTTATGTGTCGCCTAACGAAACATCTCTCATTCGATTACTTTACACGCCTCGCACACGGAAAGCTTACGGCTTAAGTTTTGTACAACATCTTAAAGAGAAAATGACATGTTTTATACGAGAATTGTTAATAAAAATAAGTCTGGAGTTTAAATAAATATACTAAATTATTTTTTTATGGTGCCATTCGAGAAGTGCAAAACGATAAGTTAAATTTAAAAAGATAAACTTATATTACTGGAAGTTCAAACGCCGCTTGACATTACTAAAGAATCAAACGCGGCTTCACTCGCTAAAGCTTATTTTTAAATTATAGCCAAAGGATATTTTTTTTAATTAATTTTCGATAAAAAGTATACTGTGTCCTTCCTAAAACCTCTAAGATTAAGTATACAAAGTTTCATGATGATCGGTTGAGTAGTTTTGGCGTAATACCGTAACAAACAACTTTACATTCACATTTATAATATTAGCATGATAATGATATTATACCGTATAATTTTACGCTTTCGGCAACATTAATTTAATAAACATCAAACAACCACTGCTAAATTGAAACGGAAACTTAATCCATTAGTTTATTCCCATCTTAGCTTCGATTGAAATATAATCTGATGACAGTTAGTCGGATATTACTTTCATTATTGTGAACGTACTGTAGACAAATGCGGCTAACCGCACCGTTCACAGACAATCTTGAGTCTTAACTATTAATATTTTAGTAAAATACCAATAAATATATACGTAATCTATATATATAAAAGGACTTGTGCTGACTGACTGAGGTAAGATGCACGCAGAGCCGTAATCGCTGATGGTGGAAACGTGAAATTTAGGCAGATGTTTATTTTCATATTCTGGACATCCACTAAGAAGGGAATTTGAAAAATTTTAACCCTAAAGGGATGAAATAGGGGTTGAGAGTTTGTATGGATTTTTTTTTATATGTACCGATTTTTATAAAATTTTAAATTCAGACTATTACAAATATTTCATTGAACACGTATTTCATGGTTTTTAAGAATTCACCCCCTAAGGGTTCAAATAAGGGGTTGAAAATTTATATAGAAAAATCTTTAAATTGCCACCGAGGTTTATAAACATTTTAATTCAGACTGTTAAACTGTTTTTTAGAATTCACTCCTAATAAGCGGGCGAAGCCGCGCGCGCCCTCTAGTAGTAAATACAAGGAGCCGGGTGGCCCGTGACCACCCCAGAATAGTCTGGTGCCTACTCCAGAAATTTCACAAATAATAAATTTGACCCGAATAATTAAAAAAAAACAACATTTTCGCCAAATCTTACGTCCAGGCCCCTCCTAGAAAATACCTTTAGATACACTAATGTTATTACCTACCTTTAGTTCAGTTTAATACTAGTGAAATACTACTCACTAACCTGTACTCGTGCGATAAGAAGAAAGTGCCCCGAATTGGGCAGCCGTTTGGATTACGTATTTTCCCATTAAAAACTTTCTTGTACAAGTCGAAGTTGTTCAAATTAACGGCACCATCAAATGTGAGCATTATCATTTGCGGCGTCTGCAATTAAAGTGAGATATTAAAATTGAGTAATGAGGCCACTCGTGGCGCAGGGGCGCAAGTGTGTGGCTGTAACGCCACAGGCTGCTGAATCGATTCCCACTCGAGGAAATGAAATATTTAATATCTTCATTTCTTCGCTCTGGTTTCGAGGCAAAGCGCGGCGTTGAGTTTCGCTCAACACGCATTGCCTGCGGAATTAGGCGGAAAGTTTTAATACCAAGCTCCCTCTGTCTATCCTGCTACATGCGAGATACAGCGTGAAGCTGTAAAAAAAGATATGATATACATTTGATTGTAGTGTTAAAATAAAACCGCAACATGCGTCAACCTAAGCAATATTGTTTAAAATTTCAAACAGGTAAAACAGGCTTAATAATGTTTTCAGGTTAACATTATGAAAAGCTTCAAACGTAAGGTCTTTGGAGGAATTTCATTTGCTTTAAGTGGATTCTACCGTCCTATTATAAATAACATTCAATTCTGTTTCATTTTCATTAAGTATAACATAGTAGCTTTTTACTACTTTTCTGAGGTGAAATTTCAAGTTAGAAATTTTAAAAATTTAATAAAATTTAATAGCTATATTTTAAGAGTAATATTATTTGTGACCATCGTGGCGCAGGGGTACAAGCGTGGGACTGTAAACGCGATGATTGTGGGTCCAATTCAATATTTAATATTTATTTTTTCATTTCCTCGCTCTGGTAACAATGCAAAACGTGGCGTTGAATTCCGCAATGGGAACACAGTGTCTTCTCTTTCTTCCCTGTACGGGATACCGTACGAAACTAATATATATATATATATATATATATATATATATATATATATATATATATATATATATATATATATATATATTATTTGAAATATTTCGATAAATATTAATTAATTCAATACATACGCGATTTCCATTTGCAATGTTCAAATTTCCAATTCTTATGATAATTTAAAATAAAAACACTCAATTACCTGACATCATTTTTAATTAAAAAATTGTATCGTTTTTATTAAAAATTGTAGTGGTTCATACATTCTCACAATTTCGCATTTCTTCGAAATACCTACCATTAATATGCAAATAAAAGTATTTGTTGTGAGTGAAATTTAAAATATATTTATTTTCAATCTCACTCACAACAAATACTTTTGAGCTGAACTCTATATCTCATATTGATGATACTATTACTCATATTAAGTTATTTTATGTCAAAATCATTTTCTTGTTTTTGAAAATTAATGAAATCATCAATCATAAGTTAAAAAAATTTACTTCGGGCAATATGCATTTTTATGATAGTATTGCACAATGTCTAAGTCAAAGTTTAAGAACAAAAATCACTTAAAACACTTATTTAAAAAACGTATAAAATTTTTAACATAGCGGGACTCGAACCCGCGCCTCCTGGAAACCGTTAAAAAAATCACTTAAGTTAGTGGATCGGATTTAAAATACTCTGTAATTATTGTGCGGAACCGTGACTCTTAATAGTATAGATTAACTATTAATTGGTTAACGACCTAGTCACGTAATATTATAAAGATCTCTAAAAACTGAAAGATCTTACGTAAGTAATAGGAGCGGTTTATAATCTCGCATATATATTGTTCCTATATTCAGATTCACGCTATATCCCAACAAGGTAGCCAGAGAGCACCTATTATTAAGACATTCCGTTCCCCATTTTCTGCTGAATTCTGGAGGCATTACGTGTTCCGTAGAGGAACTTAACGCCGCGCGTTGTCTCGAGACCAGAGCGAAGAAATGAAAATGTAAAACATTTCATATCCTCGAGTGAAAATCGAACCCACACACAGTCATACTTTGTGTCCCTGCACCACGACTGGCCTCAATATATCATTGATTAATAAAGTAGAAATCGTATGAAAGCCAGCACTCTAGTTCCAATGTTAACAAATCCAGCACTGGAAGTACTGCAATTCAATTAACGTGCCTCCCTCCGCAAGCACAATGATATTTGTACAGAGTCTTGCGTCCTTCGGGTTCAGCTCGCTTATATGACAATATCACACTACTACAAGTATAAAGGTACCTACTTCCACATATACAGGGTTTAACTTCGTTATATAAAACAAAGCTTAAACTTAATGTCAGACATTTTTAGAGCTAAAAATATATACAAAATTACTGTAAATAACGATTATAGTTGCTGGGAATGAAAAAATATGCGCCTAAAGTTGAATTTGTTATGAATTATATGACAAAATATTTACAATAGCATATTCGAAACTCAACTTTATTGTAGTAATAAAATGGCATAATAAAGTTATTTCAGCAGAAATAAGACGAGAACCCACAAATCTTGGGCTACTGGAAATTCTAGTAATAATTCAATTAACGTAATCAGTGCAAGGACAATGACATTATTGTTCTAAGACTTACGTCCTCCGGGTCCAGACCGCCTGGTATGAGTGTGCCATCCTTGGAGCAAAAACAGTATGGCAACTGACATTCTGCCGTATCACACTTCGTCGCCAGATCTAGGGGCGCCTCTGTTATAGGAGCTTGTGCTAAAATAATACAAAATTAATTCAAAAATCATACAATGTAATACAATAATCATCGGTTACACGATCGATATACTAAATAATTACTAGTTTTTATAATACACGAGATGGCGATAAACGTTCTGTGATTAACCTAGTGGAATACGTATAATACTAACGAATAACTACTAATACTAACGTAAAATTATAAACAAAAAATAATGAATATTCTAATTATTTTTTATAATTTGTTCTATCACAAAATAAACTTTATAAATCACAAAATTTTCAGTACGAAGGAAGACTTAAATCTGTTCCAGGCTTTCCAGGCTTTAGATCAGCCAGCGTTTAGACCACTATAAGTTCAGGCATTAAAACTTTCTATTGTGAGAAATAACATTAAAGTTGCTGGATTAAGATTTTGCAGGACTATTTCGGATTTAATTTAAATACTAAATCTTTTTAATCTACAAAACTTATATTCGAAAAGTTTTTCAAGTGAGCGTCAAATTCTCACCGGAGTCGTAGGTGGGAAACCATTTTCTATTTCAATATTTATTAAAGTCGTGATCACGAAGCTATTCAAACAATCGTTCCAAGATCGCAACGGGGTTGTGTACATAGCTGGAGTGCATGTCCCGTCGGCAAACAGAGGTGGTGTGTGAGCAGGCATTCGCAGTTGTATGTTTGGCATCCGTGCCATCCCGCTTGTCTCGCCTCTCTTGTTCCGTGACACGGTACACGGGTGTGTACTGTGTACGGGAATAAAGCTATCATTGCGCCATGCGGGCGCGGGCGTACTACTATACGTATACACTGTGCACTGTGCACGCCCACTAATGTAGTTTTAACTTCGTAAATCGGTGTGAAGTTCTATGTTGATACAATTAAATTCAGTTCAAGTTTGACTCGAGTGAATTTAATGAACATAATATGAGGTTATGTTTTTTGTTTGATACTGTGAGACAATATTAGAATTTTACAGTTTTACACTTTAGAAAATTTTGTTGAGTTTAATTTAGAAAACTGATCAAGTGCGAGTCGAACTCGCTCACCGTGGATTCCGTATCAATTTCAGGATTGTAGGTCAACGGGAATCAACAGGGACGGGGGTCAAGTTGTACAACTTATAAAAATTTGCAGACGGTTACACTAATTTTGTATGAAATGAACTACTATTATAAGTTTACACAGTTTTTATCTGTAATGTAAATATAAATGTTAATTTTCCGGATTTTTCCCTTTATTTATATTGTAAGCTCTCACTTGGTGCCAAATTCCTATTGGTGTTGATTAGACGACGAATTTCATATAAAATACAACAAAAACAAGGCATAGGCTCGTATTTTTTTGCTTTGACTTAGAAGCTGAATATTTGATATTTTGTTCAGCTTGATACCTCCATGAGATCTCGAGAAAAATGGTCTTGACAGATGGACAACAAAGAGAGCTAATAAGGGTTTCGTTTTTTTCCGTTGGAAGTAAGAAACACAAAAAAAAAAAGTTTGAATTACAAATGAACTCACATACATCTTTTTATAAAAAATATTTTTTAACATTAATATTAAAAAATATATTTAAGTATGAAATCTATTAAAGCTATGTCTTGCCCAATCATTATTAAATAAATGCTTAGTTATTGTATATTAATAAATGAAAATTGTAAAACTTACTAGTCGCTATTGGACCGCATCTTGCCTCAGCTTTAAAAGTGCAGTACTTGCTGATATCATCGAAGTACAAGCCAGAAGGACATCTGTTCAGATATGGGTATCCGTCTACGCACTAAAATAAAATTTTTGCAATGTATTTTTTCAGATATACATTAATTCAGCTCCACGCATACAGCAAGGTAAGCAGAGGGAAACTAGTGTTATGACACTCCGTTCCCCACTTTCCACCGAATTCCGGAGGCTTTTAATTTGGTGCCAAAGCGAAGAAATGTAAATATTAATACTGTTGAAGTCACAGCCTTGTGCCTCTGCGCCACAACGACCTCGATCAATATTTAATAATTATAATCATTATTATTTAAAAAATATTTGATGAGGACATGAAAATCAATATTTGAAATAATATATTCATTGCTCTTGATGAGCTGCATATAAATATGCGTAAGCATTTACTTTAAATTCATGTTTTTGATGTCATGTTATACTTATTATACAGTCATTAGATATGCATAGCATCGATTAAAAATCATAAAAAGATTACGTAAATGTCAGAATTCAAGTCAATTAGAATCCTGTTACCTTGCCACTTAGAACCGGTAAATCTAGAATAATATTAAAATAAATAACTTAATATGAATACTTCCTCTTTAAAAATAAACTTGGATATTTTTAATTTTAAAATTTTAATTACAGTAAATTCTAATGAGCGGGAGTAGGTACTCACTTGGTAGAAGCGGCGGCAAGTGGCCGGATCAGCAAAATTGCCGTTGCCTTGAGTACCTTCGGGACAAACGAATTCCTCTCCTTCCTTTTCTTTCTGGCAATTAACTGAAAATAAAAGATGTTAATATAAATTTTCCCTAAAGTCTTGTTTCAGTAATCATCCTGTATTAAGAAATCATAAAAAATGTATTAACTTCATATCTTATAAATCATTTTTACATTAAAATCATTTGTTCGCAGTAAAATTACCGTAACACAATAAAATTGATTTATCATATTTACAATTTGCACTGACTTTGAAAAACAAGGAGGATATTCGACAACTAATTTTTTATGTAGGTACGTACGAGTCCATCGATTTCTCCGTCATTTCTGAACTGATTAATTTTTCTTTTTATTTCTTTATTTTTTTATTTGAAGGAGGTCACTTCTAAGTGGCCTATTGCCACCAAGTCAAGATCTGATTATAGAATCCCAGGAGAATAATGAGAAACCTCATTTGACATCAAAAATGAAACCTTGTACATTATATAAACATTAATAAATGAACTAATTAAATGTGGAGGTACTTATCATTTGGAGGGTCGGTAAATGATAAAACTTATAATATTAATAACTTTAGATTTTAACCATCTTCAAAAAAGTGGAGGTACTCAACGCTCTTTGCTGAAATCTAAAGGAGCACTAGCCACTAGTTTAGTTTACATAATCTATAAACCTGCCTGCATAAAACTAACAAGGACAAAAAACAAGCGCAATAGTTCATAAGATTAACAGTCGATAATAAAACGTATAGTAACTTTATAACAACCCGTTTCATCCATATTAGTTGTTACTATTCATATTAGTTAAGAAAATACTTATATTTCGTAAAGCAGTTTATGAAAAAATAGCGAAACTAAAAATAACAATTTTGTGTTAGTCTGTGTTTATATTTTAAAAAGGACGATTATTTAAAATTATACAATTTGCACCCTATAATAAAATATAACTTCAATTATATGCGGCTTAAGTTCTCCAAAAACGGCTTAAGTTCTCCAAAAACTTTCCATGGTAATATAAAGGTAAGTAATTGTATTATACAGCAAAGTAGAGAGGAAAGGGACAATCCAGATTACGGTACACTAAATCGCAAACTACCAAAACATCTTGGGCTGTGTTTTGGAAATGCTTACTTTCCTGAACCTTACCTTACAACAATAATACGTTATCAGCACTTACGTGTGGGGGAGTGTTAACTGCTGACTTTTGTACTAAATTCAGAGGATAGTATACCTATGGTAAACATTTTCAAGCTAGCGGTTTTGTTAATTACATATACTTTGAAATGGATATCTTTATGTTAACTGAAATACTAAAAACAGAATTATCCAACAATTTTTTCACGCTGTATCCCGCATGTAGCAAATCAGAAAAAGCCTAGTGTTAAGACACTCCGTTTCCCACGTTCCGCCAAATTCTTGAGGCATTGCGTGTTAAGTGGTGGAGCTCAACGTCGCGTTTCGCCTTCTACCCTCAAGTGAGAAAATGCAAATATTATACATGTTTTTTATTTTATCGAGTGAGAATCGACCCCAAAACCTGTCACGTTTACACTCACACGCTTGTGCCCCTTCGCCATGTCTGGACCCTATTATTTTTTATGGTATGATAAATTCCAACATCTTATAGTGACCATACTAAAGTCCACGTTAATTTAATAGTTTCTCATTTACACGACCGCAATTTAATATCTCATAGAGTTTCCTCTACACCAGGGGTTCCCAACCTTTTCTTGATCAAGGACACTATGCATGTAGGTATAATAAAAATTAACTGTGATAATTAAACAGAAACTTCGCCTACCCATCCCCAGTCATAAAATTAAAATCGTTCGCGGACCATATTTAGGCTTTTGCGGACCACTGGTTGGGAACCACTGCTCAACACGCTGATACATTACTAGCTGCCGACTGGTTTCCAAACTTACGATGTATGAAATTGTGCGGAATTACAAATTCTGAGTGCGTATATTATTCTGTTCAAACCAGTTAGAACCTCGTCCCCAAGGAGAACTAGAATTAACGCTTAACTTATCAGTTGCCTAACATAAAGTGAAACATCGCACTCGTAATATATTAATTATAGACATTTCCAACCTTGCTAGATTTAAGTATATATACTTACTTATTAAAATCATGTATTAGTAATATCCTAGAAGAGGAAGAACGGAATATTTTGCCACTAGATTCTCTGTCTCATTAGTGAATTATCACTAAATAATAAATACCGATATCGATTATAAAGTGCGTAAGAGAGTAGTATCTACATCTATACTTAAAAGAAATCGTAACGAATCGATGTCTGTACATAGAAGATATACCTATAAGAAGAAATGTTATGGGATCAAAAATATTACTTGACTTGACTACTGTATTTTAGCAAGCTTCTTCTTCTTAACATTTAGTGTATTTCTTTTATTTCAATCGGCTAATAAATAAAAATATTATAAACATTTTAAGGAATATTGTTCGGCAAAATTGCTATAAATAACTGTTTTATTGAATTGGTTGAAACTTATCAATATAGGTATACATAGTGTCTTTAAAATAAAAATATTAGATATTATTAAGAAAGAAAAAAAAATGGAGATGGAGATTAGTAAAATAAGGATGTTCTAGTAGAATAAGCCGCGAGCGGGAAGCTACCGCTACTTATTAACATTAACACACACAGCCAGGTATGTTATGAATAAACATTGACTGAGTTTTAATAAGTTTCATAAATTATATGTAAAACCTTGACATTTATAAAAAGACAATTATATATTATATTATGAATCGTTGGCCACTTAGCAATTTACATATACAACAATAAAAAGACTCGCCCACCGAGGGTTCCGTACCAATTTCAGGATTGAATTGGATATAACTTATAAAAGTGAAGGATATAAGTTATAAAAGTGGACAAACATAAGTTTGTCCAAACACAAAAACAAACACTCATTTACTTAATATAAAGCAATAGTATTTAGATTTTGTTAAAAAAATAATTAAAGAAAGATTTTATAATTTTCAATAGGTGTCAATCAGTCGTGACGCAGCGGCACGATGTGTGACTGTAAAACCGACTGGTTGTGGATTCGATCCCACTCGAGGAGATGAAATATTTACTTAAATTTATATTTCTTCGCTCTGGTGTCGAGGCTAAGCGCGGCGTTGAGTTCTGCCACTCAACACGCAACGCCTACAGAATTCGGCAGAAAGTGGGAAACGGGGTGTCTTAACACTAGGTTCCCTCTGCCTACCCTGCTGTGTGCGGGATACAACGTGAAGCTGATAAAAATGAATCTAATGCTACAACAACCTTACTACAATATCAAATTACTAAACCTGTTTGTTTTACTTGGCACCGACTTCAAAGGTATAAAATCTTTCTTTAATTATTTTTTTTAACAAAATCAAAGTACTATTGCTTTATGTTAAGAAAAAATTGTTTTAATAGTTTTTAGTTTGTTCAAAGTCGTTTTGTTTTTTTTTTTTTAATTAATTTATTTTACGATTTTAAGCGATGGGTAGACCTGAAAAGGATGCTTCTCGACGTAGTGGTTGTACTATTACGTAGTAGCTTCAATCTTAATTGCGCATATTTACAATAACGTACATAAACCCTTTTTTTTAAATCGGTTAAAAAATTGCATGCGGTAAATTAAGTTGAATTGGCTGAAACGTTAGGTATTAATTTATGGATATTGTCTTTATAATGATAATGTTATTGGATTACGAGAGTAATTCAGATGAGAAATTAATAAGTACTTAGTATAAGCGGGTGAAGCCGCGAGCAGGTTGCTAGTCTGTAATATAAAGACTAATTTGCATTTTTTTTATTTTTTTCTTTTATTTGTACTGCCTATATCTATCTTCGTGCCAAATTTTTTTACATAACTGTAGGTCCATGAGATGGTTTTGATAACGCAGCGAATTTCATACAAAATGCAACAAAAACTATGCATAAATACTCGTATCTTTAGAGACCGTAGACTTGAATATAATCTCACGATAAATGGTATTGACAGATGGACAGACGAACCATAAAGTAGTCCCTAGAAACTTTAATATTAATGACCTATTTAAAATTTGAAATAATAATACTAGTTTAGAAGCTTTATTAATAAGATGTAAAAATAAATATGTAAATTATATGATATTTGGATCGTATACATAAGTAGGCATTATCCAATCAAAAACATAAATGTAAAATTTTAGAGCCAAATTAAATATTAAGTAATGCGTCGGTCTCGACTTCACCGACAAAAGAATGGGAGATCTGGAGGGTCTCGAATTCTGTTTTCACTCGGGATAACTTTAACTTGACATTTTTAACCAATCTAATAGTCCAGTACAAGCTAAAACTACACTAAGTAGCAAGATGTCCGTCTCTCAAGACCATAAAGATTCCGCTTTTACCTTTTGAGAACTCCAAAAGTACATTTAAGCCTATGGCCCCTTTCAAACTAATATATTGCTAAATTATTTCCAACTAAAATATCCTTTAACATGTGAATATGAAACTCTTAAATACGTTTCAATTCAAATATTAAAGTACTTTTGTTATGAGTTTGTTTGTTTGCTTAAACGCTAAGATCTCTAAATCTACTGGTCCGATTTACTTATTTTGGGTTTTGTATAAAAGCTATGTTTATCAGAAGTTAAATGTTATTCCATCATCAAGGAAATTTTATGAAGATATACTTTGGCTCTTATAGCATGTAATTTGAACGTATACTTTTGGAGAAAATGTAAATTTAAAATAATTGAACGCTGCGTTTACGGTCGCAAGCATAGGCACGAGTTCTGCGGGGGGCGCCCTTACCGCCGATTTCATCCTCGTAAGCAACCATGCTATGCTTGCACTTTCTCAAAATTATTGAATGTATAAATTATATTTGATTATATAATATATATTGATTATCTTAAGGCAAATGCAGTAGTATATGTATGTAATAAAAGAATTATAAGTGGTATGCGGGCGAAGCCGCGAGTGGACCGCTAGTGTTGCATATTACTGTTCGAAATTGACCTTTTGTTAATACCTTCTCTATGTTTTGACTATTTACGAAACTGAAAACAAAATTAGCATATTAAAAAAATGCAAGCGAAAGAAAGAAGTGAACAAACCTATTATGTAAGATCAGGCACAGCGTATATGTCAAAGTTAGATAACAATTATAGCATACAACAGTTTCTCTTTCTATTAACGTGAGACAATCGACTGACGTGTTATTATTTACTGTTAATAAACAACAAAATATTGAACTTTTGCCGCCAGTGCCCAGCATCTTCTTCCAAATGGGGACCCCGAAAGGCCTCTTAAAAGATACAATGTATTACAGATTGTTTTACTTTCCAATTGGACCCCAAATTCGTAAGTACCCAAGGACCCTAAATTCACATGTGTCCGAAGTTCCTAGCCCCATGGGACCCGTAATGTCCTAAGACAGCACTGCTCTTATTGCAGATATAAATGTAGGTTTTTTATTATTATTTCTTATAATACAAGCTAGGTTAAATTACTTAATATTCATGTATTTTTAATAACATAGGTTTTTTTTTACAAAACCTGAAATGTGCTTAATTTTATGTATATTTTTTACATTTAAGAGTACCCTATGTTTTAATACTTACTGATTTTCGTCAACTAGAACATGTTTTTACGTGTTCGTAGTAATACCATCAGCCACTATACTCGTATATATTAACCAAAAAAATCTATTTACAAATATTAAATATGCTTAATATTATTTAACCTACTCAGGAGTAGTAGTAACATCTAAAAAAAACTGTATACTTTTACGTTACTCAAAAAAAATCTTAACTTACATTTCTATATCGGAAATTATTAATCGTACGTACCTAATAAAATACTCAAATACAATTTTATTTTCCGCGTTCATATTTATTTAATTGTAGTTCCGCGCGCGTCGTCGCTATTTTGTATGCATCCACTGTTCACCCATGGAATGTTCGTTTTTTTTTTATGAGAAGGTCAATAGATTTAAAAATAACTTTGTGGTTATAATAGGAAATATATTTTAAAAAATGTGTTTTTGAAAATAAAGCTACTTAGTTAAATACTACTATATTCTTAATAGTAAATACTAGAGATATCTACATCTGTTATATTTACTAATAGCGGCCCAAATGCGGTTTCTTCCGCCGGAACTATACGATTATTTATTTAATATTATGTAAGTATATTTAGTAAGAAAGTTGGTTATTTTAGTATAGTATCATTACTATCATACACATTTTAATTAATTTGTTTTAGATTTAACCTATTTTTGCTAGCAAACATTTTCGCATTTAATAAAAAAATGTTTGATTACTTCATATCTATCTACGAGGTAGGTACGCGGGGGCGGTAAACGCAGTATTTCCCCACGTAAATCCCGATTGCGGTCCCGCGGGACTTCCATGATATAAAGTAAACTATATGTTGCTCCACAACTTCCCTATTTTTCAGTGAAAATCCTATAAGAATTGGATTAGCTATTTCGGAGATTAGCCAAAACAGACAGAAAGACAAAAAAATTAAGTCTGTATTTTAATATCATGTAAATAAGTATATACACTTAAAAAACACAGTTATTTTGAAACTACAGACAGATACTTCAATTTAATTTATAACATATTCAAGCTATTTTTTTATTTTTTGGTTAAATACCAAAATAATTGAAAACAAACGTACCTTTTTCCCGTATCTGCCTACCATAATAATTCTATTTCGTCTACCCTACACAGGATATTCCACTTAATGTTAATGAAAGTGTTTTTTTTATTATCTTTAGGTACGATTAAGACTCTCCGTTTTCCATATTCCACCCACTTAATAGGCGTTACATTATAATAGAGAATGCCACGGAATACCGTGCTTTATCTATTCAAAATGATATTGAACCCACACTACCTGTGTATTTACAGTCTTACAATGGCCACCTATGCCACTGTGGCGTCAATGACTGTTGAGGCATGAATTAAACGTTCAAAAGTGACGCAAGGATGCCAACAGCTTGTAAGTTGTAAAAAATGTCACGAATGCAACTGCACATACTCAATAAACCTGTCCGAACACCAGTTTACTATAACATTTACATCAAGGCAAAAACTTTTCGAACGTACATAAGTAGTTTTTTAGGAACCTTCGTATATAATTTAGATAGATAAACATAGTTGTTATAAGTAAATCAACTCAAGTATCACATAATATGAATAAACATTCTCTAAAGAATGAAATATCATATTATATCGATAATTATACTCATTGCGGGTAGTCTGCTGTTTTTGTAATAAAATATATGGACGGTATACGCTTTTAAATAAAATAAAACGCGTCTTTCTCAATTATCTTACATAATAATCTCACAATCAATTTGATATTAATGTTACGTAACTAATTATTTCCAATTGAAATAATATTGTTATTTCAATACAATTGGAAATCCTTTTTGACAGAGGTGTAACCAGTCACGTTTCAATGTCAAGTGAAAGAAAGGAAGTGTCTGACGATCAGCAATTAAACATCTACATATAATTATAATACATATTACCATACACTTTCTAATGTATTACATATCAAATATTAAAATTATGTAGGTACATCCATTTAAAAAATAATTTCGCAAACTGCCTGCTGCTGATGTTTTTGCTTTCTAAAAATATTATAGGTTGCGTACAGTACACATATAATATTTGAATAGCTTTCACTGTATTTATTTGTAACGATTACGTTAATAGTTGCCCACTTAAAAAGAATCATTAAAATAATACCTGCACCGAATCCCTTGCATAATAATTACGTCCTAATTATATTGTAAATATCAACAACTGTACCACTAAAGGATTAATAATTATACTAAAATATTAATACAACACAATCAATTAAAAAAAATCAACAAACCATTCACAAGTATAGCACAAAATAGAAATATTCGCGTAAAGACAGTCATGGCGGTCCGTATTGGATTCACTCGAAACATTGATATAGCACCTTTCACCACCGCACGCGCACTGCCAAGGCGGCAATACTCGAACGTCTCAAGTTTCCACGGTTCCACCACCAATCGACCTCCACAGCTTTCTCCTTCTAAATCATCTGATCTATTGCCATTGCTATAGACATATAATTTTTAAATTATTAGATACGATGTTATACATCCCTTAAGCATGAATATACATACCGATTAAAATAACAAAGGAATCCAAAAGGTGTTAAAACTTCCTAATATTCCTTATTGTTTTGTTGGCTTTGTATTATATTAAAAACCAACTGCTTGGACATATACTTAGATTAATAATTACGAATCCCACAAAGCATGTTGTACGTAACTTTACTTTGCGCAAAGCTTTCACATACTATTTTTTATTATATTTTTTTGATTATATTATACTGAGCGTATTATGAAACTTTATTCAGGCCAAATGATATTTTTTTCTGTGTATGATAAAAAGTTAAAAGTATTAATTGACATATAAAATATTTTAATAAAATTTACCTAACATATCTATAAATAGCTGACATTCACATTTTCAATTTTCACGGTGTAACCCACACGTAGCAGGATAAGCAGAAGGAGCCTAGTGTTTAGACACTCTGCTTTCCACTTTTCGCCAAATTCTAGAAACATTGCGATTTGAGTGGCGGAACTCAACGCCGCGCTTTGCTTCGCTACCAGAACCAAGAAACAAAAATATTCAATATTTCATTTCCTTAAGTGGGAATCGAACTCACAACCTGTCGCGTTTACAGTCACTCGCCTGTGTCCCTGCGCAACGACTGGCCTCAACTTAGTCACGTGTTTTTACTTATATAAATTATATTATAAATAAGTTACATTACAATATTTATATCATCACGTAAATGAACTTAAGATTATCAATTTGTTCAACATTAGTCTTAGCATTTAATAACGATGTAAATTTCACTGGTTGAGCATAAACGGGGGAAAAGACAATAGCCTAGTCTTATTTAATGTAAGTATACATATATTCCTACTAATCTTACTCACCTAAATCTTCCAATACCAGAAACGTAACTGAAAAACTGAAATTAACCGCATATTTTATTCGCATATTCTATACATCCTTTATGAAATAGGCCATTTTATTCAGGGAAACGTTCAAAGGAAAAGAATGAAAGGTTTTTACTTTTCGTAATTATGACTTCCATGTGCGTTATCTCCAGGTTTCCATGCTATTAGCACTGCCGTAGCAGAATGCAATGTTATATGGGTCATTAGGTGTGAACTAATTTAATAAACCTAAACATAACAAAACTTAATAAACTGTGTTAAATTATTTTAATAAATCAAAAAATATATAACATTTACAGTAACATCATACGAGTATCCGATTATTTTTCCCGATGTCACAGAGCCGACGTGTCGACTGTCGAAATCTCAACTCATAGTAATGTCAATTTGACAGATGTGAAATGATAAAATGTTTAATTATTGTATTTATTAATGAAAATATAAAAAAATATAAAACTTCATTATCATTACTCATAATCTAGTATTTGATGGCAGTTCCTATAATTGACCACAATGACTACGTTACGGGAACGCCAACTCAGTAAGTATAGATATTTAAAATTATGTTAGTAACAATGCTGTTATAAATGTACTGTTTCTTCAATTATATATAACTATTTTATAAAATATCACAATATAAAAGGAAACATATATAGTATATGTTGCATATACTATGTTGTGTACCAAAAAATGTAATAAGAGAAATTAAAACAAATTGTATAAAACACTATATTTATAATTTTTTCTACGTTTCAGATGCAATCAAGCAAATGCTTAACTTAAATCAGCCACTGACAAAAGCAGTAGCAAATGAGCCATCATGGAAAGTACTGGTTTACGATAGAATTGGTCAAGACATAATATCACCCCTAATATCAGTTAAAGAATTAAGGGAATTGGGTGTCACTCTACATGTGTAAGTCTTGAATATTCTACTAATTTAAAATTGTATTTAAATGATTTTCTTTTGATTTAACTAATGATCATATATATATAAAAATATTTTTACAGACAGTTACACTCGGATCGTGATTCTATACCTGAGGTACCAGCAGTATATTTCTGTGCTCCGTCTGAAGAAAACTTGGGTAGAATATGTCAAGACCTGGATAATGGCATTTATGACCAATATCACCTTAATTTTATATCACCAATAACTAGACAAAAGTTAGAAGATCTAGCAGCATCAGCAATTCAGTCAAATTCTGTTATGAGCATTCACAAAATATTTGACCAGTATTTGAATTTTATATGTTTAGAAGATGATTTATTTATTATGAAGCACCAGCAATCTGACTCATTGTCATACTATGGTATAAATTATTTTTAAATAAGCAATTGATTTCACATTAATTAAATAAGAGGATGGCATGGCACAGCGACACAGTGTATGGCTGTAAACAACAGTTGTGGGTTTCATTTCAACTTAAAGTTGCAAATTATAAATCATTTCCTAGCTCTCGTAACAAAGAGTGTAGCATTGTGTTCCACCACAAAATGACCAATGTCTCAAACCTCAAACCAATGTCTCGTAATAGGACAATGTCTGACTATAATCCCAACGAAATTTCTTTTCTGGATAGATAGCATAGATAAAGTGCAGTTTTAAATACTACTTACTCAACAAATGAATTCTTGAATATGGATGTGAAGTGAAGAGTGGAATGTGGAGTAATTTTTTACATTTTATCTTGCAAAAGAACTCTGTCATGCCATGCCTGCCAAAAAAAATTAATAATAAATATAACTGTTAAACAAAATTATTTTCAGCAATAAATAAGGGAGATACTAAGGATACAGAGATGGAGGCTATAATGGATGAAATAGTTGAAAGTCTCTTTTCAGTTTTTGTTACCCTTGGTATGTAATATAGAATTTTAAATATTAATGCTTTGTCTTATTGAACAATATAATGTTTAGAAACATACAAAAGGTTGATTGTTGTGAGGCTCAAAACCCACTTTTTTTGGAAACCGTGAAAGATCTCTATCCAATTAAACTTATTAACTCTACATATTCTTATTAAATCAAATAAAAAAGACTAAAAATGCAGTAAATATTCTTCTTATTTCAGTATGTTTTAAGTTTTAATACATAAATATTAAAAATTATTGGTAGATATAATATTATAAGGACAATATTATGTACTAAATTACACATAATATTATGTCAGTGCTCAGAGACACAAGTGTGTGAAAGTTGTGGGATCGATTTCCACTCTGAGGAATGAAGTATGTAATATTTTCTTCCTTCTGGCTACGAGACAAAGTGCAGTGTTGAGTTCTGCCACTCAGCAAATCAATGCATAGTTGTAAATAGAAGTGTCTTAATGGGGAATGAATTGCCTTGACACTAGTCTCTCAGGTCCTCTGCCTACCATGATATGTGCGAAATATGGTGCAGAGCTAAAAAAAATTTAAATATATTTAAATTGCTAAGTAATAATTGTAACATTTAGGTAATGTCCCAATAATAAGATGCAGTAAAGGCAATGCAGCAGAAATGGTCGCAAAGAAACTTGATAAGAAGTTAAGGGAGAATCTATGGGATGCAAGAAATAACTTATTTCATGGACAAGCTGGATCATTCAGCTTCACTCGTCCAATGCTGATTTTGCTTGACAGAAATGTAGACATGGCAACACCATTACACCACACTTGGACTTACCAGGCTTTGGCTCATGATGTTTTAGATTTGTCTTTGAATAGGTAAGCCATTAATTTAAACAATTTGTTCCCCCTGCATACCCTGCTATATATAAAATACTGCATGAAGCTAAGTAAACATACAAATTAAAGTCTATAAAGTGCTATTTCTATATTTTTTTCATCTTAGAGCAGTTGTACCAGAGAATCCTGGATCTGTAGTTCCAGAACAAAAAAACAAAACCAGAACATGTGATTTGGATTATAAAGATTCCTTGTGGGCTGAACATAAAGGCAGTCCTTTCCCCACTGTAGCAGAAGCAATACAAGAAGATCTAGACAAATACAGGTACTTATGTAATATAATTATTTAGCTAATTTGATGCATAAATTATGGATTTGCACTTATTGAAACATTTTGGAGACGCATTTATAGTTATGTTCTTCCACATATTATGTGGACATTTATTTAAATTGTTTTTAATAAAGTGTATTTATGTCATTTTTTGTACCAAATAAGCGAAGCGTTATATTTATTTATATTATAAATTTGAAAGTTTGTGAGGAATGATGTTAGTTCCACTTTCATGCAAACACTACTGAACATATTTAGAAAAAACTTTACTATGATATAGATTATTCATTAGATTAAAACATAAGCTACAATTTACGCTCCACACACTCCCAGGATTCATTAATTTCAATTCCGCGCTCTGGTATACAAAGTGTGGCGTAGAGTACCCGCAATCAACATGCGATGTCTTCAATTTAGGCTGGAGTGTCTTAACGATAGAATCCTACTGCCTGCCTTGCTATATGCAGGCAAAATTTAAAGTTAAAATTTTTAGATATTTTTGATGAGTACATGACATATGTACCTCGTAATACCAGAATAGCTCAATTAAAATAAATACAAGTTTGAATCCAGCTACATATAAATTGTTTGTTTTTGTCCTTGTCTGTCTTGTTGTATATTAGATTAATCTAGAACACCCCAATCCTTGCAAAACTTCCATCTTACGGGCTTTCCGAGAATTTACGCAAGTAGATTGCCAGTTTTCTCACTGAGCTCAGGATCAAGGTCTCTGTCGATGGTTTCTGCTCTGATTATATGCCCGTGAACGCTGGCATCCCCCAAGGCTGCGTACTGTCCCCCACGCTGTTTCTTCTTCATATCAGTGACATGTTGGAGGATTCTAACGTGCATATATATATATATACAGTTTTATCTCATTATTTTGTTTAGCATATAGTAGTAGAAATTTTTCACATAATTATTTTGCAGTTTCATTTACAACTAATTCAAAATTTTAACAGAAATTCAGAAACAGAAATGAAAAGGCTAAAGACGTCAATGGGCATAGACGCTGAGAGTGATGTAGCACTCAGCTTGGTCAGTGACAACACTCAGAGATTAACGAGTGCCGTCAATTCGTTGCCACAAATGATGGAAAAGAAGAGACTTATTGATATGCACACTACTATAGCTACAGGTACAATTTATAATTTAAATCTAACTTTATCAAAAATATTTACTTTTCCATCGTGGTTTATCGAATTGACTATCGACCCTCACACGTGGAAATTCATTATTTTTATTTCTTTATTTTGAACAGTGGATTCAATGATTTCAGCATTCTTGAAAATTGGGCGAAAAGTTAGGAACGGCCAAGAGGCCAGTAGTGCATAAGCGTGACACTGTAAACCCGATAGGTTTTAGGTGCGATTTCCACTCGAGGAAATGAAATATACACAATGCCTCTAGAATTCGACGAAAAGTGGAAACAGAAGTTTTAATAGTAACTGTGTGTCTTAACACTACACTTCCCAGGTTCTCTGTACCTAATCTGCTATGTGTGGGTTACAGCGTGTAGTTAAAAAAATAACATTTTAAGAAGATATTATTTCTATATAATTATTGTAGTGCTATATTTAGTCAAATTCTCTGAATTCATTAAAACTAATAATCTTTATGTAGTTTTAACATAATTAAATGAAAAATAAACTCTTATTTGAATTTATTTCTGAATCATATAGATAAATTCCAACTGCGTAATAATAATATTATGTTTTAATTACAGCAATCCTAAATGCAATCAAATCGAGACGATTGGATTCGTTCTTCGAATTGGAAGAAAAAATAATGAGTAAAAGCACTGCCATTGAAAGCAAAGCTGTAATGGACCTAATAACGGATACTACCGCCGGCACCGAGGAGGACAAAATACGTCTCTTTATCATATATTATCTGTGTACTTCACATATATCCGACGAGGAGTATAAGAAGTTTGAAAGTGCACTACTAGCTGCCAATTGTGATATTAAGCCTATGTTGTATATGAAACGTTGGAAGTAAGTGTAGTGTCAAACCTTTACGTAAGATTGTTATTTTTTTCAGCTTTACGTCCATTTTACGTAGTAGCAGTAGCAGAGTTAACCTAGTGTTAAGACACTCTGTTCACCATTTTCCGCCAAATTCTGGAAGCATAACGTGTTGAGTGGCGAACTCAACGCCGCGCTTTGCTTCAACACCAGAGCAAAGTATTGAAAATATTTAATATTTAAAAATATAAAATGTTGAAAATGGCTGGTGGTGGAAAATGGCTGGTGGATTTCATTTCCCCTAGAGGGATCGAACTCACAACCTGTCGCGTTTACAGTCACACCTTGTGCCCATATGCCGTGACTGGCATAGTTATCTTATATTGAATCGAATAAATAAAATAACAATCTTAAGAAACTCCATACATCATCATCCTCAACATCCTCTTAACATACATATTGACATCTTAATTCCCAAACCAGCCAACCCCATCAGAGTAATGGTAACGGTTCCTTAATGAGAGATAAGACTAATTTATATTATTTTATATTAAACCTTTGTTACAGGGGATTTACAAAAATGTCAAGTCAAGGTCAATACGAAGGTGGAGGGACTAAAACAGTTTCTATGTTTTCAAAATTAGTTTCTCAGGGCTCGTCTTTTGTGATGGAAGGCGTCAAAAATTTGGTTGTGAAGAAACATGTGAGTTAAAAGACTTTTTAGTTTTATTCCTAGTGAAGCAGAGTTATATTCCATGAATGATTTGCGATCCTATTGAAAAATAAAAATGTCTTAATGTTAATAAAAACGATGTTTGGGAACTTTGGGACAGATGGATGCCACGGTTGGACTAATGTAAAGTGTTGGGAACGTCGGGTTTTCAAAAATATATAATTCTAAATATACGCAATTAACAATCAAAAATAAAAATCTCATAAATAAAAGATCTTATTACAGTAATTTCTTATTTTCTTGTCTCTATATTAAATTAAAAATTAAAATGAATGAATTTCACGCTGTATCCCGCACACAGCAGGGTAGGCAGAGGGATTCTAGAGATAAGACACTCTGTTCCTCACTTTATGCCGAATTTGTCGAGCCGGGGAGTCTCAAGCGCGCGTATGTTTGACAGAAGCTGCCCGTGAGCCGCGCGCTGGAGGGCGCGCTGGCGTCCAGCGAGGGCGAGCTGGCGTGGCTGGACCCGCGCGCGGCGCGCACGGACGCGGCAGCCCGCGCGCGCGCGCCGCGCCACCCGCCGCCCACCGACGCCGTCGTCTTCGTGGTGGGCGGCGGCAGCTACATCGAGTACCACAACGTCGTGGACTTCGCTAAGGTACATTGCACACTCACGCCACTCAGCATTTTATATATCATTTATTATTTTATACTTGATTCAATAGATCAATTTGCATACAATCAACCAATACAATATTAAATGGTCCTTCGAGCCGGATTTAAAGACTTCATTATTTAGCATAAGCATAATGCTTTCACCTTATCTCATTACCATATCAAATCTTTCATTTTTAATATTTAATAATGTATCAGTTGTAACAATATTCATTATATTGCTATGAGTTAATATGAGAACTTTGATGTTAATATGAGAACTGATTTGAACTAAATATGAAATAATGAATGATATGCTGAATTATGTCATTGTGTAATGTACGTTTACATCGTACATTAGTGGTACACGAATTAGCCAAAATATTGCACAAAAGGCGTTTTTAATAACCATTTCCTTCAAGTAAAAAAAAAAACTTTTTGTTTTTTTTTACTATACACTACTACACGTCTTTTATCTATAATATTAGTATGTTTATGACATTTCTACATATCTCTCTCATCTCATTTAGCGCTATAGGCAGGATAAACCGTTAAAATGTCAACAAACATCAATATCTGGTGTTGAGTGGCAATACCAAACGTCATCATTACCAGATCATGAGGAAAATAAAAACCGATTTAGTTAGATGATAGGTAGAAATAATACACAGAAATTAATCTTAATCACAACATAACCTTTACCGATATGATGGTACCTAAAATTACAAGAGTTATAAACACCCAGCACATTAATTTATACCTAGTCACTTCGCCTCCACTACTTATAAAATAATGTGTTATTAATGACATTTTAAGTATATAAATAATTTAGAACACACTACAATCTTGCTTCATCAAATCCAGTATAGCTTGGGACTGACAATTTACTAATCAATCATAAATCACTGCATTTGTCGCCTATTGTCGGAGCAGGAACACAAAAATATTATTAATATATTTACATTACCATGAGCAGGAGTCGAACCCACGACATTGGAATATTCTAATTTGTTTCACCATTGTCTTAAACATTTTTTTTTGCTACATTTTGTACATATAACACTGCAGCGTAGACAGAAAGTGTAATGTCAAGACATTTTCCTCACTTTCCTACCAAATCAGAGACATTGCACGTTGAATGGCATAACTCAACGCCGTGCTCTATCACACCAGAGCGACGAAATTGCAATAATTAAATCTAGCGAGCGAACCCACAACCAACGACGGTTTACACATACATACTATGTGCTACTGAGCCATAATTTTTAATATAATAAAAATAATTTATTCACTTTCAGCAACAGGCAGCCAGTGGGCAATCGAGAAAAATAATCTACGGTGCAACGACACTACCAAACGCGACTCAGTTTCTAAAACAACTTTCTCTATTAGGAGAAGAACTTCAATAAGCATTCCCACTTCTTAGAAATCGTTAATTTATATTATATTATGAATCTGTAAAGAAAACTAGTTTTAATTGACATCCTATTAAATAAAACACGAGTATCAACAAGTTTGCATTTTATTTACAATGACATTGAAAATAGAGCTAACATCTAATATCTACTAATAAATGTTATTGTTTAGAACAAGAAGTATAAAATCTAAATCACAAGATTACGAATCAATCGATAGCATCAGATATTTTCATAAATAATATTTCGTCACTATCTTTTCAGTTATATTGATATAAAATGGGGAGGCAAACTTAATTTCACAACCTGCTAAACACGGCAAAATACTATTTCATATTACATAAGAAAGAAACTTGTCGATATATTTTTTTTTGTTTTATCCCAACCCTTAAAGCTATTGTGCTAATAAAAAAAAATGTGTCGCGTAATAACGTCAATTATTAAGTAATAATAACCGTCGAAAAATAGTAAATGTGTTAGGTATTTACTTATAATTATATAAAATAAAGAGATACATAGTTTTGTTCAAGGAACTTGAATGCGTTACATTTAGCACTGCATAAACCATCGTCGAGTAAGAATTTTATAGTAAATATTCATATTAATTCTAATGGATATAAGAATACTTAATTTTAAAGTATAGCATGTTATCACTGATCACGATATGGTTTGGCACAGTGAAATATTTATGATCTAACAGAGAGCAAGAAAAAATGTCGTCTTATCTAGAGCAACCCGCATTTAATATGGCAAGGGTTATTATTTATGTTTAAAACAACTAAGTACTTTTAAACTGTTGAAATATTGATCAATCGTTTCTAAAGGAGCTTACTAGTGTGCTCAAGAATAAAAGAAATAAAAATATTAATTTGTTCGATTGTACAATGAAAAAAAATTACAAAAGTATGATTAAGATTTTATAATTGTGCGTTGATAAATTAAAATCAAATAACAAAAAGCGAACCTGATACATTTTTAAACAACAGACAATATTCACAATTACAATAAGCCTCCGTATAGATTAATAAGACAATAAAATGCTAAAAATATATGTTATTTCGTAATTTTCCAATATATATATAAAATAATAATCCAATTCAAACTCTAATGTCATAAATAACAATTTTAATTCATTATTTTTGTAATAAAAGAGTAAAGCCTATTTTATTTTAAATTTATTTATCACTTCTTTTAAAGGCTCAAACAATTTTTAATGGCACAAAACAACGTTTAATAATCGATAGTCATACAGATTATATTATATATTAATAACTTCTTACCTTATAAAAACAGTGACAAACGCTACAAGTACATACAGATCGTATTAAGAAGGCGCTTTTACACAATATATTCATACAGTGTACATATTACAAAAATAAACAATAAGTACGATACAATTTATGAAGTACATTGCAATTTCAAACTAACCAAATGACTACTCTATTAAAAATAAGTAAAAATTAGAACACAATTCAGATCAACTCAACGCTATATATTTTTCAAGTTGTAACTTTCAGTATAAACTATAAAAACTCATAGTAAACATAATATAAACTTAAAACAAGAATTTTTTTATCCAATAGAGATTTCAGAAAGAACTAGGCTATATAATAAAATATATCCTACAGCTATGTTTTAACAAAACAAAAAACATAAAAAAAACGTTATCAAGAAATTCCATTTAACAAAATAATAAAATATTTCATATTTGCAAAAAGAATTATATAAAAATGTTAAAATAGTGGTTGACTGTACATATTTAAGTGGTGGTGATTCATAAAGGTACTCGTCTGGATAATATATAATCTGTATTTTTAAATAACATTTCAGATACTATATAATAAAACATTTCATTTTATTAAAATTATGCCAAACTAAATTGTATACATAGACGATTGATTAATTTGATTTCTCCCGTCACAGCCGCCTTGAACACAAAATATGTTCCAATATTCAACATCATAAAGATGTATGTAGAACTGTATAAAAAATATTTGTTATAATGATAATGTGGAATTCAATACTTGAATTACACATTATCTTTTTTTCCACATATTTATTTAGGTTTATTAAAAAAATAATATAATTTATAATTAAGCTATGATGTAAAATTTGTTTTAAGGTGGACGGAAGACAAAAAATTGAAAAAAAAAAACTATAGTTCACATTATTACAATAGTTTGAACATTTTCAATATTTAATTGTTAGATGATATCATAAAATATATATTTTTTGTAGATATGTATTTAAATATATGTTTATTAATTAATGACAATGGTACCTTTATGGAATGCCTCACTAAATAACTGTGGATACTTGTGAGAAAGTAAATATAAATATTTCTTGAGAATTAATTTTAAAAGTAATCATTTTACAAAGTTAAAAGACAAAATATTATAAATATGCAATAGCAATAGTGAAATACTGAAAGTTGGAATGTATTTTTTTTAAATGTCAATTTTAATTATTCCCTATAGGAATGTTTTAGGCATACTTATGAAATTTTATTTTTTAATTTAAAAGTACAATATACAAAAAAATATTATTATGACAAAGCCTAAAAATACAAAAACAAAATTTTCATAATGATTAAAAAGTCAAATGACCTTCTTAAACACAGAAAATAATACAAATAATGCAAGTTCATATTCATAATAACGAAATTGATATAAATATCATAATCAATTAGTATAAATCATTAAAATAGAATCTCCTATTTATCTGTAAGGTACATCTAGAAAGGTATATAATAAAGGTTAACTCAATATTAGGCCTTGCTCCGGGACAAATTGAGTAGTTCAAAAGTAAAGGGTAAATACTACATCATAGTATATTAAGAGAGGAAGGAGTCAAATTTGGAATATTAAATTACATCTTATAGTAAAATATATTTGAAGACAACTATGTGAATGGTTAAATAGGGAATATTATAATCACACATTTACGCTTACATTTCAACATAGCAACATTCCAATTTAAAATGCAAGCAATAATTGTATTAAGCTACTATTGTCAGTTCACCGCTTCCCTAGCAAAGTACAGATCAATAATTTCTAATACAATTATTGCACACAATATGAAGACAGGATCTAATCACAATTCTAGCAATTTTATAACTACCATTTTTTTAACAAACATTTCAACTCTAAGAATATTCATAGCAATATTTGCAAATATCATGAATACTCTTTGGACAATCTTCTCAAATAGTAACAAACAGTAGTCACTTAACAAGGACAGTACGCACAGTATGTCACATTATCAGACCAATATAAAGCGATAAGACATTTGTCTCACAGTTCATTTATAACAATTGCAACAAACCTTAGAATTAAGTGATTATCACATTAACTATAAGTAATTACTAGCACAGAATGTTTAGAAGAGAGTATATCCTAACTACTAATTTTTTATTCATAAAAAGTAAATGAAGATTCATTAAAGATATATTTTTAAGATATAAGTTATATTTATATTTTTATGCATTCAATGTCATGTACTAAGGTTAAATAGAGATTGTTAATGACATGGATTGTAGTATGAGATTCTGAGAAAAGTGAGTAGTAACTTGCAGCAGATTTTAGTAAGAAATATAATTAGATTACACATGTTCAATGTATAATCCATACTTCCTATCATATAATATAAGATGATTTCAAAAATTTAAAACTGCATAAATGCTGTGACTAGTCCAATATACTAAGACATTTTGTTGATAATCTTCAGAATGTTAGCGAGTGAATATATTCACATATTAACATTTTTGAAACAAGACTACTAAAGCAATTACAATTTAGAAACAACACAGATCTTACGGTATTATATAGCATTTAGCAGAGCAAAGAATATCATCACTAGTAAGATGTTAACTACTGATGATGTTTGTTGCACTGCTGTAAAAGTGACGGTTTTAGGTTCAATTCCAACTTTGAGAAATGAATTACTTTTGTTTCCTTGCTCTGGCAATAACACATAGCATAAGGTTAAGTTCTTAAGCCAGTCAACTTGCAATATATTAAAAATTGGGCAGTGCATGGGGAACAGTGTCTCAATATTAGGGTCCCCTCTATCTACCCCGCTATATACAGATATAGCATAAAGCTACGAAATCATTAATGGCATATCAAATGGCTTGTTACTTTATATAACCGTGTAATATATAAGATATTTCTATTAATAAGTACCTTAATCACATTTTAAGTAGCTGATTAAGTAAAACCCCTATTGTTGTGGCTTTGGCTGGGTATTAGTGTTGCGACTTGAACTGGTACTACTGAGAATCATTTTTTGCATCTGACGAATGACAGTGGTAGCATGATACGCCTGTTTCCAACGAGATTTAGCAAAGTTCTTCTTAAGCTGCTCTGAAACTGTGCCATGAATATTCTTATTGCTAGCTGCATTGCCAGAAATCCATGGATGGGCCAAAGCTTGTCTGAAAAAAATAATTATTTAAAATTTATATACATAAATATAGAATAAACTTATACCAGGGAAGGCAGTAACACTTAGTATCAAGACATTCCAATCTCCACTTTTCAATGACTCCAGACACCATGTTTTTAAAACTCAATGACACATTTTGCCTACCAGAATGGAAAAATGAAAATGACAATTTTACCAAGTTGTGAGCAAGGCCAGTACTCCATGATGGCTTTTTTATAAATATTTCTTTACACAAAAGAACATAAATAATACCCAGTATGAATACAAGATAGAAACTTATAATAATAAAAAAATCAAAGGTCATCCTGATAAGGTTGTGATGAAAACAGCTTATATTTAGAGCATAGGCACTCATAATACAGTAACATTAACTAAAGAAATATAAAGCTTGCTAATATATTATATATTTATCATCCAAAAATCAATATTCATATTATATTATAAACATAGGCCTGGATATACCACTACTTACTTGCAAGAATATCGCTTTTCAACATCTACACACATCAAGTGACGAATGAAATCTTTAGCAGATTCACTTATGTCATCCCAATATGGAGAGTCAAATTCAAAATCTCCTTTAAGAATCTGGGCAAAAAGATTAGCATCATTTTCATCATAAAAAGGAGGATAGCCACAGAGCAAAATATAAGATATTACTCCTATGCTCCATACATCAACAGCTTTGCCATACGGTTTCTGAGCAAGGACCTCAGGAGCTACATATCCAGGAGTTCCACAAGCTGTTGCCATTATGCCAGAATCTTCAATTTTAGATAGACCGAAATCGCTAATCATAATTTTGCTTTCTTCGTCTGCACTGTAGTAAAGAAGATTTTCGGGTTTTAAGTCTCTGTGTACTACGCCTTGCGAATGCATATAATCCACAGCTTCCAACACTTGTCTTATAAGATTAGACGCATCTTTTTCAGTGTACGAGCCTTTCTCAACAATTCGATCAAACAATTCACCACCTGTAACTAGTTCCATTACTAGGTAAACCTTGTTCTTGTCCTCATAAGTTTCGAGCAGCTGGACAATATTAGGATGTGAAAACATTTTTTTCTCTCCACTCTCAAGTTTTGCATTTTCACTAAATCTTTTCAAGACTCTAATTTCATTTTCCAATGAATCTTCTTTTCCTTTAAGCGCTTTCTTATCGATGATTTTGCAGGCAAACAATTGTCCATTCTCCTTACTTTCAATTAGGCGAACTTCAGAAAATGCTCCTGTCCCAAGAAGATCCTTTACAACATATTTATCCTCGATTGATGGTTGTTTCTCTGGATCTTTACTCTCTTTTTTAGATTTTCTACCGAAATCTTTTTTGCCAAATAAAGGCATCTTGTAGGCCTGCACTTATTCCCTAGAGATTCAATTTGCTCTAACTCTAAAAAATATCTACGACTACGTAGCTAAAAGCTATAATCTATATCGATATACATATATTAAAATGTAATAGACATCTCGAAAACTCCTACTCGGTATTTTTACTAAGATCAACACATGCTAGATAAATTTAAAAACGGCTTTACACGGTGCAACTTTATTTTTATTATGGTAATTGGTAAAGCGTACCTGCTTAAGTTATGAAAAAATTCAAGATATACTTATATACAAATTTAGAAGTGTAATTTAAAAATTTAAAAAAAATTACAAGCACTCCCAAACTTCTGTAACTTACAGAAAATACAGTAATAATAATTTTATCTGTATGCTATAATAATAAAATATATTTTTATTATCGATAAATAGTGTTAATAGCAATATTTTTCGACTTTATATTAGATTATTATAACATATATAACTTTAAATATATTTTATAGTTATATTCGTTTAAGACTGATTTTCAAAAACTACGCAGGAAATAATGTTTTATAATAATTATATATTAGGAATATGTAAATTCACATGGGGTCAATGGATACACATAAGTTTCATATCTAATAATTAATGGTATCTCACAAACAGAGAATGCAAATACAAAATAACTATTTTCCGTATTTTCAAGAAATATTATCTCATTAACGAACGATAACAATTCGTACGACTTGTTACATTTTTAAATTACAAATAAGTATGTAAAGATGAAATGCATGTGCCAAATGTATCTCTACTAGATATTGCTATTCGAGACCTGTGAAACCAAAAATTATACCTTATCTGGCAGATAAGACTGTCCGAGACTTTATCAGTCAGGGTGAAACGGGCCCTTTAGTCCTTCCGCTATGAGGTTAACATCATATTTATTATATTTTGGCACTTGAATCATCTTAGTATTTGCGCGTTATGCTAAGTATTATTTACCTACAGTTGAGTAAAAATGTAAATTTTGCATATTTATTTAATAAATGTCAAATATACTTGTGCAACATGCACTTAAAATAAACAATAAATCGCATCTTATTTAGAAAACGTATAAAATTTTTAACGTAGCGGGACCGTAATCTTAAAAATCACATCAACATGAGATATATTTTGAAAATTGTGTTTTTCCAATTAATAAAAATTTTCACAAGTTGAGAATAGATAGAGTAAGATCCACCACATGCAGTGCCCGGCGAGTGGAGCTGAGCGAAGCTATGTTTCGCAAAATTTTGCGAAAGTTTTAGTATTTTTTTTTTGTTTTATCCACACGCGCTGAGTTAGGTTAGTCAAATTTCAATCTGTATGCGTGAATTTCAAAACGTTCCACAGCTAAACTCTACGGGACACATTTTGATAATTTCCTCAAAAGCTACAATTACTCAGCTCAATAATATAAATCATAAAATATTTCTTAATATATATGTATATAGGACTATACCATCAGGATTAGGGCTTTTATTAATGTAATAACAACAGTAATTTATTTTTACTCTTCTGGTTTTAACCAAACGTTCCTGTTTATTAGCCCAAGATCCAGGGCCCTCAGACCTATGTCATTTTAGCAAAGCTGAAATTTGAGGACTATTAGTCTAATATGTAGCGCAAATACATGTACATCTCGGTCTGGGAGGAAGATTGAGCCATCGGATAGATCTGGATGCTTATAAGTGGTCTTGAAATAGTCCGTGAATAATATACGTTCATACATTGTTCCTCATTAATCAAAGTGTACGAGTAATATAAGCAGTATTTTATATCTGAACACAACATTTCTAATACAATAAATATACAACTTTTTCTGAACCACAAATTAAAGCAGTTCACCCAATAACACTTAAACATATTATATTTTACCTTTCTCTACCTCCATGTAAATCAGTAACCTAAACAGGGTCTTTGGGTACATGAAAAATATCCTTTAAATTAATTTACTGACAGTAGATTTTTTCATTGAAAAATCATTAGATACTCTAGTATAATACACTCCAGGTTTTGTATCTATTCATCCTAAGCTTTCTGTTCACCCCGCTTTACCGCTAATCTTTTATTTTTTTTATTTCAAATTTAAATCAATATTTCTTATTATCATGATATTTACACATAAATAGCAATAAAGTAAACATAACCCAATCTGATAACAGACATTATTTCCTTAATTAACATTATTTTTTATTTATTAAGTTTGAAGTAAATCATAAATACTATAATTTATAGAAATTATATTCTTCTCAAATAAAACAAAAAAAATAACGTTTTTTAATATAAGACATTGACTTGACAAAAAATCAAGTATAATAATAAAATTCGAACATTAAATAATAATAATCAAGCATATATTTTAAAATAATGTTACACCAGTAACCGATAAGCGACGTCACAAAAATTAAATGACCTGCCGGGACAGGCATATTCCGCTTTACTATTTCACCGATTACTTTATGTACCGCGGAGATCTTTTCTCATTACTATAACTTTTTAATTAAAAGTTTCACAAGCTTCTAAGTTTTATAGAAATACAAATAAGTAGGTATATTTGTAAGATATAATATTATCAATAATTCTGAAGACTTGACCGTCTTACATGATAAACCAAAACAAAATCGTTTAACTATAGTGTTTTTTTTCTATAACAATTTTATATTGATATCTAACACCTTTGGAAGCTTAATTTGAAACACAAATGAATAGATAAATAAAATGCTCGTTATTTAAAATATTTTGTCTTTTTTACTTAAAATGTTTAAAAATCCCGCTTATCACTGAGGTAAGATCTGGCAACGCTGATACTTCCTGATGAGTGATGACATGTAGCACTATATAGTGAGTAAAAGAGTATTTGTACACCAAATTTTTTGAAGTTACGTCTACAAAAAAAAAACAGATTGATTTCAGTTAATTTCTGAATACTAAACAAGTCTCGATATTAGGATACGTCTCCCGATGTTCTTGTGACGTCAAGTGCACAGAACACATATACCTAAAGGGTGAAAATGTGGCAGAAAAAATGTATCAAAACATGGTCGGTGTGCAAATCAACGTTGCCAGATTTTCTGTCGGTAAAAAGAGAGATTTTTAACATTTCAAGTAAAAAAGCGGGACACTTAAGCGGGACAAAAATAAATAACAATGAGGATTTAATGTATCATTTATCTATTTATTTGAGATTTAAATAAAACATTTAATTAAATATTTTTTTATTGAAAAAGTCATTTTTTTTAAGCGATATTGGTTTGGTTTACATCTTAGGCAGTAAAATCTTCAGACAAATTATACATAACTTATGAATATACTTATTTGTATTTCTATGATATTATTACTAACTAATCAAAATCTTAAAGTAATAAAAAATTTTGCTCACAATACGTGGAATAATCCATGAAAAGCGGGATTGTGCCTATCCCGATCGGGTCTTTTAATTTTTAAGCTAAAAATTGTGACATCCGGCAACATAAGGTATTTGCACCAGACAACTGGTAAATACTTATTTGACTTTAAAATATGTGTTCTTCCTATCTCATTGTTTTCTTCTGATTCTAAGATTTTTTTATTATTGGAAAATAAATATAGAGTAAGCTATTAAATACAAATAATAACTGAAATCGTCCTGTTTTTTTGTTGATGTAACTTCAAAAAAATTTGATGTGCAAATACTTTTTTTACCCACGGTAACTTTTTCCCGCCATTTTATTTTAAAGACGGCGAAATGTGACGTAAATAGAGCAAAAATATCTGCACTTCTTAAGCTAATTGTTAAGAGATTAATGGTTACTCATAAAGTACAGCTTATGTTTATGAAAATTATGAATTTCTTAAGATATCTTTTAACTAATTTTGTTATGAAACTATTCAAAGTAAGCTTATTTTTGTCGAAATAACAAAATGTCGAAATACCAATTTGTTTCCCTAAACTGATTTTTTCTATTTATCGAAAGATGTCGATAACAATTATTATTATCTAAAATATATAAGGAAATTTTTGCTTATTACTTTTAGATTTGAAAGAAAAAACTATCCTCGACCCGCTGGCAAAAGTCTTTATGACAAAATTACAGCGTGCGACTGTAAATGCGACGATTGTGGATTTGATTCCGACTTGGGGGAATGAAATATAATATTTTCATGTAATCGCTCTGGCAACGAGGTAAAACGCGGCATTGAGTTCCACCTTTAAACACGCAGTGGCGGAACAGTGGGTAATGGAAGTCTAAACGGGGTACGGAATTTCTTAACACTAGGTTCCCAAGTTCCTACCTGCTATGTGTGGAATACAGCATGAAGTTAAAAAAAACTACAAATATATTTTGTAATTTAAAATATTATTTTATTATTTTTGAACGTAATTATTATTTATATATTTTTTTAGATATAAAATCTGTATTGAAAATATGCTATTTTCTTAAGATGTAGTTTATTAGTTCAGAATGTTCAAATGTTCTGAATAAATTACTCTCTTTGTTTTTTTTTTTATTTTGAAGAATGAGAAATTTAAGTTGTTTTTTAGGGTTCCGTACCTCAAAAGGTAAAAAACGAATACTTGTAGGATTACCTTGTTGCCCGTCTGTCCGTCTGCCGAGAACATTTATCTCGAAATAGTGAAAATTCAAGTCTCTTGAAGCGCAGGAAAAACAAACTTGTAAGTCAACGTAATCAAAAGATACGAGCATTTATGCATCGTTTTTGCTGCATTTTGTATAAAATTCGCCGCGCACTTAAAACCTATAGGGTACTTCCAATACAAATTAAACGAAAAAATCTGAAAAGCGAAATTCATAGATATTTCTTTCTTTTCTTTTTTCGATCTTGAGGTTATTGCTGTTAGCCCTATTGGCCTTTACAGCGACACCGGTGGGGAAGATATTTCTTAGAAAAAAATCATTACAAATTATATTTGTTAATTTCATACAAGAGGCCAGTCGTGGCGCAGGGGCACAAAGTGTGACTGTAAAATCGGCTGGTTGTGGGTTCGATCCCCACTCAAAGAAATAAAATAATTATTTAAAATTATATTTTCATTTCTTCGCTCTGGTGTAGAGGCAAAGCGCTCAACACGAAACAATGCCGAATTCAGCAGAAAGTGGGGACGGAGTATCTTAACGCTGGTTCTCTCTGCCTACTCTGCTGTGTGCGGCATACAGCGTTAAGCTGATTTATTCATTTCCTACTAAAATGAGAGCATATGCTCGCGAGTTTGTCAAATTTTATAAATTGTACTTCCCCTTGACCTACAATCTTCCTCGCATACCTCGCACTTAACCGGTTTTATTTACTTTAATATGTTTCTTCTAAGTGTTTGTTACTAAAATGAGGAAATAAATAATAAAAAATAATTCATTCCCTGAGTGGGAATCGAACACGCAACCGCCGCATTTACAGCTTACGGTCACACGCTTCTGCACCACGATAGCCACATATTCTGTTTTTACTTTTATTTATTCTATGAGTAAATTATAATATAAAGACACATTAAGCTTTCGCTAAACTTTTATATATATTTCTTAAATTGACTAAAAGGTGTGTAAATTTTTCTCGGGAAAGAATTACCTACAGAGTTTTATTCAACCACAAATACACGATATCAAATGATTCAAATACTTAACAATTATAAATACTAATTTCATACTACTTACTAGATAGAGTTAATTTCACTTTTCTAAGTATAAACTAAGAAGTGTTACGCTATGTTTCCGAACAAGAAGTTTTTTTTTGTATTGAAAAACCTTTTCTTCTCGACATTACAGTACAGAAATTAGTGACTTGGGCATTAATGCGAGGCTAGTAACTAATTAGCTGACACAGAGTAGTACCAAATGTACCTAAATTATAGATCTGAGTCTTATAGTTTTTTTTCGCAAAGATTAAACTTTAAAAGCCAGCAATGCAACATTTAGGGATCAAAGTATATTTTTATACAAATGAATAATAAAGTTGTTTTATGATCCATACAAATACATTTCACATAATAAGGTAGGTAGGTTTACGTGTCACTCCTGTGTTGATATGTAATCGATTAGTAGATATTTCTTTACATTGGAAGATATTTTTAAATTTCCAATATTTTATTAGTTTCATTACTGTATAACAAAACAATATAAACAAATTGTTAATGTTTTAATAGCTAGATAAATATTATTAATCCAGTTAGTTGTACAGCGCCGTTTAAGAACGAAAGCTGTTCCTGCTGATTACTGCTTACAATATGTTCCACTATATTTTCTCCCTCACCCTCCCAAATATATTGTCTATGCTTCCACCCTCTGACGTCACAGTGAAAATCGACCAATCCAAACCAACACAGTAGTCGACGGTCCGTATAAGCGGAATCACTACCGCATATCGTTTTATTATATTATCTTATAATTTTAATGTTTCTGTTGTGTGATCCTATGCGCGATTCCAAAATGTATTTAAATGTGAATGATAATGTGCAATAATTTTTTTCCTTTCTTCATTTTCGTGAAACATTTTGTT
>JAATLQ010031755.1:88915-100960 GCA_013421005.1 Heliconius erato x Heliconius himera
TGTTTTATTTCTTTAGTATTTTATTAGTGTGACTGAACCACGTTAGGGGGCGGTACCGTGATGCCAGTTCGTAAGCAAGGTGAATATTACAATAGTAACATTGTAAAATTGTGGTTTGAACTATGCCACTGCGTTGTTATTGACCAGATATTATGCAAGGGGAACTAACAGTGGGGGGCTTACAACAACCCTTGTTTTGCATCAACGCAGCTACTAAAAGGGGTGGATTTTGCTTATATGTTAAAACTAGACACAAGTATTTAAAACTTAGAGGCCATACGCTTTATTAAATTATTATTAACTAAGATAACAATTCTAAGAACAAAATTTTATCCACCTTTAATCTATATAACACTCATAACAGTGTTATAATTATTTATAAACAAGAAAAAACTTTTAACTTGTGCAGAATAAATATATTTTATAAAGTAGTATACGAAACTTAATAAGAGCGACAAAATAATATAGTTAATATATTCAATTTAAATTCAACTTAGAATTGTTTTGCACTAGGAAACATTTAATTTTCAGTTTTCGATGTCTAAGTTATATAATTGATGAATGCACAGGGTGTGTAAATAACTAAATATGCAACTAATATACTACTTTGTCCCAAATAATATTATTTTAATTGAAAACCTTGCCTTGCTCTTTCAAGAAAGTTTCTGGTTAAAAACGAACCACGTGGGCTTCGAAGAGAAATAATTAAATGGATCAAAATATTGTGTAGCTAAGTGCATCTCTGTATTCCTCTGTAGATAGAATTGTAAGAAAAATAAAATTAAATATAACTAGGTATGTACTTTATATATCTAGTAGCTCTCATAAACAATTAATATTTAAAATATGCCTAATATTATCAATTTACCAAGTTTTTTGGGTGCCGTTTTACTCTTTGGATACAAAGAATAAAACGGCACCCTATTACAAAAACTCCGCTGTCTGTCAATCACACTCAACTTTAGATATAATTAGAAAGTATAAATATTCAGATATATTTTTATTGCTGCTATAACAACACATACTAAGAAAACACAATAAAATAAATTTGTAAGGTGCTCCCATATAAGAGACATGATTTTTTTCGTTTTTGTAGATGGTACGGAACCCTTCGAACGCGAGTCCGACTCGCACTTACAGTATGTTCCACTATCGGCCAGTTTTTTATGAAACATAGTTTTATAATTTATATTTATAAATAATTTTACAAATATCTTACACAATAGACATTAGAAAACCATGCTTCATCCACGTGGTCTACATGCAAATTGGTCAATATCCGTCTATAATGATCGTGGGTGACGGTCCTTCAATAGGTATAATTTTATATAATATATTTATTTAAAGTGGGGAACGGAGTGTCTTAACACAAGGTTTCCCCTGCCTACTCTGCTGTGTGCAGGATACAGCGTGAAGCTGATTTAATTTAGTTTTTTTATTGATATTAAAGGTTCGTTACTATGGTTATATTGCTCTACTTAAAAATATTATAATAATCTAAGGAACAAAGTGCCATTTAGAGTTCCGCCTCTCAATACGCAATGTCTCAAATTCGAGCGGAGATTGGAGAACTAGGTTCCCTGTGACTACTCTGCTATATGCAGGAGAAAGCGTAGAACTGATAATCTAATAGGATAGGATAGGATACGGGAATGTCATTACACCTAAAAATCTTCGTGCCTTCAGGATAGAGAGATTTCTGTCACAAGAAATCTCCACCTTAACAACAATATCCTATTTATTAATGTTAACTTTCAGCCCGATCCACTAATTCTTTAAATGTGATGCTATATCGATTTATTTCTATTAATATCGACCTTGTACGAGTAACTGAACGATGCATGCGATGCTATTAGAATGTTATTAGACTGAGGACGGAACAATATTCTTGTTAAACTAGTTCATCAATAAATTGAATTAGATATGCACTGATATTTTCTTATTGAATTTGTGGGATTTGTCGGCTTTTTTGGCAACTAGGATTAGTAGATATTCGATTTATAGGTTATTTGTCATGCCTATTTTCACCTTTTATTATTCTAAAAGCTTTGCATCAGTTATATAGATAATATATTCAATAATAATTCACGTACCAGTTTTTTATTTTTGGAAAAATGTCTAACCGTTATCTCGCCATTTACATTCAGTTTAATTCATAATTAATGGCATTTGGATGAGACTATCATTTATATTATTCATAAATTCGTAGTTGCTTCGGTAAACAATTAAACAAATTATTAACATAATAATTATTTTATTAATTAATTAGATTTATTAATTTTTTTTATTTAGTGTATTAGATACATGATGTAAATGCATTAAATTTTTTTTCCTTCCAGAGGCCCACCGAGCATTGGAATTGCTGGAAGACTACCACAGCAAGTTAATAAAACCACAGGACCGACAGCTTCGACTTGCTATTGAAAGAGTAATCAGAATTTTCAAGTCACGTCTTTTCCAAGCTCTTCTTGGTAAGTGAAATGTTATTTAAATAATTATTTTAGTTTAATTGAAATACTTCACGCATTTGAGAGGCCAGTCGTGGCGCAAGGGCACTAAGATTTTTTTTTCGAATGGGATGGTTTTGACAGCGTCGCCGGGCGGGTGGATCCCCACTCGAGGAAATGAAAATATTTATTTCTATTTATATTTTCATTTCTTCGCATGGTGTCGAGGCAAACCGCGTCGTTGAGTTGCGCCAATCAGCGCAACGTAATGCTTTCAGAATTCGGCGGAACATGGGGAAAGAAGTGTCTTAACACTAGGTTCTCTCGCCTACCGTGCTGTGTGCTGTTATTACACGTTTTTGAATTATTTTTACTACGAGAGGGAAAAGAGAAGAATTTTTTGGTTGAATAGTTGCGTACCGCTTAAGTAGTTATTTTGATTTTACCACTCCATTCGTTTTTAAATTATCAGTTAAGAAATAACAAGTGTGGTTCTTTTTGTCTCGGCTACAGTTCTAAGTCATTTTTAAAAATACTCGACATGGATCTAGATGCTATCTCCATCTCCAGAGATAAAATCTTTTGCTTTCGGACAGGATTTCTTCGAATTCTTACCCTTAACGGTTTGATCGCCTTTTTCGTACAAACACTACGTTAACGGCTAGATCATTTTTCATCATACCTCTATAGCTCGGTACACCAACATTTTACTAATATCAAAATAAAAATTTATATTTCGCTCCATATCTATTTTATGTAATGCAATCATAGCGATATGGTTCTCTTTATCACCCTACTCCATTTTAATATTACAAAATATTTTATAATATATTGTCGTTAAAATTAAAAAAAAACTATGTAAAATAGTATAAAAATGACAGATTCCAAATTCAAACCCCATATTTTGTTTATTTTTAATTGTAACAGTATTTATGGCCAGACTAAGTATTTTCATATATTATTATGTAAAAAAATCCAAATTTATGAAACCAACTAATGACGAACTCCGATGTACTCAGTAAAATATAAATGAAATGAACGATCGATTTTTCCAATAGCGCGATACTGTTACGATTAATAAACATAAATAAATCGTTATCTTGAACTAAATTACTATTGTTGCTAACATGCTATAAATATAAATGCGCGTGACCGCAACACGCGTCACTATCGCTCTTGAGCTCGACCACGACACTGCCATTGTGTTTAGTATATTTAGCTGGTACTGTACACCATACATCTACTGTCTGCTGTTTAATATTAATCACATAAATTATAATAATAAGAATGACATACAAAGAGTCAAGTAACATCTATAATTAAATTAGCTTGAAAATGAGAACTAATAAAGCTTTTTACGAAAAAAATATAAAAAAGAGGAAGTTTATAAGTTTAATAGGAAGCTTAAGAATTCTTATTTTTTTTTTTAATTTTAAGCAATAAATATGAACTATAACATAAACCTAGTACCTAATAAGTTATCTTATATTTTACTACCTATCTAACTTAGAAAATATTCATAATATATAAATTTCTAATATTATAGATCACATCCACCATACCATCTTCATATTATATTTATGACAGAAATATCACAGTAGCCTAGAAATAGTATAAAAATATATAGGTTTACATAGTACATACTGGTGTCCAAGAATTTATAAGTAACCTTTATTCCCTGTTTATAATAAATTAACCTTGCTAAGTTACTTGGCCGTAACGACATACAATCCGCGAGGCGTAAGCTGAGCTTTGCATTCGTGTGAGTGTACACAGATAGTGTAGGTGTGACGTAATGAATATGCAACAATCTCGAATTTAATAAAAGATATCTTCAAAATATTTGAACCAGAATAGAATGTACCTCCCTACCTATGACTGGTAGGTGCTTACTTTGTTAAGATGGGATATCAATATAGTAGTTCTCAGATGATAATGACTATGGACATGTGGCGTAGCGACGACAGTTGGTAACGAATTTTTATTATTACATATTTGGTTAACGGTAAGAAGTACACATAAGTACTCAAAAAGCTCTCAGTAGAACTATTGGGTGCTTACAATAAAACAAAAAAACATAGGTATTTCTGAGACTTGTATGTTTTCTATTACATGACCAATTTTATTACACTTTTGCGTTTCTGCAACTCCAGATATATAAGGTATATATGTACATAATGCAAGTTATTCTTTCTTTTCATTAACAATGGTAAACTTTTATAAATACAATAGGGTCTTTCTCTGTAAGGTGGTGCAGCATCGCTTGCATTACACTCACCGTTAGTAAAATATATTTTTGTATTGTTGTGACATTATGGCATAGCATTTTAATATACCATAAAAAAACTTTGTGATTGTAACTGGGTAACCAATATTGGTATAACTAGCTCGGGTAGTAAAGATACGATGCTTGAAGAAAGAAAGTTAACGAGATCCGCGTCTATATTTAAAAAAGCCAATAGCAAACTGGAATTTGATATATTTTTTTGATTGACTAAAATCTGTTATTTTTAAGTTTTGCCAGCTGGGAAAACATTACAAAAAATACACGGAAAAAACGAAGCGAAAAAAATTATAAAAAATATAGCCAAGTTGGCACCGCACCGATTCCAAAATATCGATTCGACAATCTTGAGATAAATAGTCTTGACAAACAGACGGATCTTCTAAGGGTTATTTGCTTTCGAGGTACGGAACCCGAAAAAATTTTTAAAATCGGCCCTCCAATGACGGAGAAATTGACGGACAAACATAAAAAAATATAATCGTCCAATACAGAAACTTTTTAAAATCGGTTAAAAAGCTCGTAATTACCTAGCTGTTGATTAATCATTCGAATCAAAAGGTGACATATTTTATCAGTTTAAATCAATGTTGGCAAACAAGATAATCGCTTAACGTGTTCTGTTTGACCTAAATATATTTATATGGGTCACAGCCTACCTTTAACGCTAGTCCTCTACGGGCTAACGGACGGAGCTGTAGTAGTTTTGTTGAAACAATTTTAATTGAAAATTTAAAATAACTCGGCCATTCGTTCAATAAATGGAACTTCGACATAACATCAAGTGTTTTATTGTAGCGATGCCAATCAATCTAGAAGTTAACTTATACATTCTATACAATTCATTTGCCTCAAGATTTCTAACTTGTCTAACACCTAAAGGAGCGTACCTTAAAAAAAATCGAATATAAAGCACCTACTTGCTGCTTTTGAGTTCCGCCACTCAACCAACACGCATGCCTTAAAAATTCGGCGGAAAGTGGGAAACGCAGTGTCATAACACTTTGTTCCCTCTGCGTACCCTGCTTTATGAGGAATAAAGCGTGAAGCTGAAAAAAAACCTACTTAAATTAAATTGTTGAATGTAGCTTAATCGTAGCACAAATCACAATGAAAGGTAAAAACAAAGAAAATTAGGTAACTGTTTGGGTCAATCCGTATTGATTATTCTAATGTCTATTAATTATGCTATGAAGTATGAATACCTAACCTAGGGCTATGATATCTTTATTGCGTTATGGTAACAGCGTAGATAGGCAGATTACGAACTCCTGTATACTATCCATGGAGGATCTATTATTTTTAGTTAAGTAAATTATATGGTATTATGATATTATCTACATTTTCATTTATTATTATTTCATATTTTAAGAGTAGGTATAATATAATATCAAATACAGAGGTAGTTACTACAAATATTAGGTATTCTTATTAGTTTGTTAGTATTTTATACTTTTCGGGTTCGATGCCCCTCGTATTATCGATCTTTTAAACAAAGCACGCGATACTTTCAAAGTAAAAATGTTTTAAGTTACTTATGTTTCAGTATAAAATATAATAAATATCAGTCACACTCTAATGGAGTATCCATAAAAAAGTACTTACCCAGCTTTTGCATTATTCGTAATTTATGCCTTACATATTCTACTATTATGCAACGGTATTTGTCGTTAGTGAATTTAAAGTCATCTGAAATTATATTTATGAAATTAATATTGATAAAACATCAAAGTTCTTCATAACAATCCTAAGAGTAAGAATTATAGAAAAATAATAGTAAAAGTTAAGAGAAAATATTTTTAAAACGCTTACATTATTTTTCCAATCTTTTGTCGAAGTTTACAATACAACAATATTTAACAAATCTCATAACACTTTAAAAACAATAATTTACGTCTACGTTATGTTTCTATACAATTTTTGAATATACTGTATTGATATACGTATACTCTAATGAAAATTTATGACTGTCATCGGTTTTTCTTTTGTTTCACATTTTTTCATCGATAAAAATTCACCTAGAAACTCCAGAAATTAATTATTTAGTTTGTCTATAATCAATCAAAGTTAGTGATCTACTTTCCGATTACCGATTGAGCTAAAATGGAGCGAAAGGTGGTCATAGGAGCCCGGTATTACAACGACACAATCCTATCGAGCTTAGATTCGTTTCACACTGGCGAATACTTTTGTTACATATGGTATTCAGGAGCTGATGATGGAGATATAAGATGTAACACTCTTTTATTTAACTTACATTATGTAAGTTTTTTAGGATGAAATCGTGTAACTCGATTTTAAATTATCAATCTGGTGAAGATACACCCGATTGATGATTTATGAAATGTGTATAATATAACTTTAATGTGAAAATTTCCCAATTCAAACCCTCAGCAGCAATTTGTTAACTTATAAACATATTTTAGTTGATATTAAGCTTGTCTTTCAATATAACATATCTTTAGTTTAATTTATTGATATTTTTTTATGAACAGATATACAAGAGTTTTACGAGCTAACCTTACTCGACGACAATAAAAGTATACAACAGAAAACTGCAGAGACAATTCGCATAGCAAATAAGTGGGAATCTGATGGAGTTCGTCGTGAAGTAAGTGATTGCGTTATTTTATGTTTCTTACTTATATTAAAAAAATATTCCCTCATTTTAGATCTTTTGGAGGGCATGCCACTGAGTTTAATCTTTTGTATATTGGAGTATTCATATTTCTTTTATGTTGTCATATTATATATCCTTATAAATACAATATAACACACAAAATTGAGATTAATCTGTTATTATACGTGTATGAATAAAAAACTATTGAAGTGATTAAAATTACTCAAAACACATTGCTAACTTCTTCTTGAGTATTAGCAGAAAAAAATATAAGTCAAAATGCAATAAACAACCTAATCGTAACATATTTTTAATTTTTATTTTTGATTTGAACCGTCACCGACTCTTCTAGTCTTACCTAATACTTATCTGTCTTGTTAAACGTCATATTTAATATTATTAGGGGAAAAGGGGGTAATGGGAATCACTTAAGCAAGATGTAGAATAAAATACACCATTTTTACCTTATCTTTATTTTAACCAAGTTTTAGAATATTTTAATCATTACTCTATCAGTCTCAGACAGTTTCATTATCTTTGGAATCATATAATAATTAACGTTAAACTTTTAAAAAAAACATCTTTGACCACCATTGTCCATATCTGAGGGTAATTATAGTCACTATGAGGACAATGAGAGTTAGTCGATCATAAATGATCAAAGAAGTATGAAGTATTAATAAAATAGGCGCCTGTGACGATGGACCGTCTTTCTCAAGCTGAGGAGTCATTCTTTTCCTTGGGAAGATAAACATTGGTGGGACAAAACTACCAGAAGCGCTCATAGCACACAAGAGAGTAATATTTTTTCGTCTTTCCCAACTTTTTATGGAGCCAATTCTTTTCATGCCTTTGTGAGCTAATATTTTTCCAGGATCTTGCACTGTGAAAATACCTGTCTCGGTGCAGTTATATATATTATTAGGAGTAAATTTACATTTATTCATTAAATCTCCTAATAATCTATAGAATAGTTGGACTTCTTCTTTATTGAAGACTGTTATTCTGTTGATACTTTTAGTCCCAGGTTTTCGAACAGAGATGCTATTTCTTTTTAATCCCGTTCAGCCATTTTAGCACTCCTGTCAAAATTGTGAGAAATTTTAAGGTCTTCAGCATACTGGTATACAGATTTCCTTATTATTCAAATAACGACTCTCTCCCTGCGACTCCATAAAAAATAGAAGATAAGTATTTTATCCGGTCTAACAACATCTGCTGTGAATACAGGAAGTCGTACGAGACGTGGTTCCGATGAATTATTCTTCTTTAACTACTTTTGGAGGGTTGAAAAAGGTATATTTATGGCTTTAGCAGCATTTTTCAGTGGCCTTGACTCATGAGAGCCTCAGCTTTTGAAAGTGTTTCAGATGACCACTGAACCTTTTGCATTTGTGGACCTGTGACGTATTTTCGGCATTTCTAGAATAGTAATGAATGAGAATTAATGTTTAAGGTATGTTACAATGATTGCGGGCAATGGGAGTCAACTCTCATTGCCCAAACTACAGTGACTCTTATTACCCGATCGTACTAAATGTGTAAAAATTTAAAATAAAACTTTAACTTGTTATTAAAATACTAGAAATGTTTTTTTTAAATCTATAATATAAGCTTAAAGACACACAATAATCTACTCTAAGTATTTAAAATTTGTGTATTGGTGTACTTACCACTTATTTTGTGCACACGTAAAATTACATCAAATGAGCGCAAAACTGCGCAACGTCCTTTCCGTGCAAACGATGAACGCGTACGGAACGGGCAAACGGGGGTCTGGGAATTGTCACTTAACAAGTCTTTATGAACGATATTCGTTTGTTTAACTACTTTCGTCTAGGAACTAGAACGCTGACCACCATTTCCCTCTGACTCTCATTGCCCCTTTTTCCCCTACGACACATCAGTGTCGTAATAATATTAAATATAGTTTTCATAGAAGTGCAGATTATATGTCATTTTTAATTAGGATTATGATTTTTTTTAATTACTACATTTTACAGCTCCATAAATGCCAATGGAATAATTACATTATTCTGTAAGTAGGTACCTATAAATTTACAATCCTTGTTTCCTTTTATCAAATTTAATGAAAAAATAAAATTTACCAATATTTCTGAGTAAGCTGAATATACTGATAAAAATACAAAAACAAGTTTTATTTGTACTGTTATTAATTTAAGTCAACATTACAGTAGTATTATTGAAGCGTTGCAATAGCCAATGAAAATATTTACTTAGTATCAAAACTGTACAAAGCTATAGTTAAATACTTTCCACCGTTGCCAGATTTTATTTCGCGAAAAAAGAAAAAGTTTTTAGCCATGTTATGTAAAAAGCGGCTTTATTTCGCCAAAAGCGGACCATAAAAAAATATAAATATATAATCTATACAGAGTGGAAGTGTCAGCGCTCCTTTTACGGGAACAGCGTATAGGGTAAAATATTTTAACCCATACCCAAAGAAATTAATCAAAATACCTCAACAGTTTAGATGAGGATTTTTTTTCATTTCACGATGTTTATCCATACCTTTATTTCGTGTGACGCAGTTACGCAAAGATGCGAATAACGTAAACGCATAGTACTACAAAAATACTATTAAAGGTTAAACAACTTAGAACTTTGCCGCCAATCCGAACACTTGATTTCGGTATGAGGCGTATGCGGCGGTTTTCCTTTGTTAGGTTTCTATGTACGCTCCTTGTTTTTGACAAATAGCGTTTTATTTTAAAACGACAATTTTATTATTTATTTTGTTTGAAAAAACCATTTATTCATTTTTGGGAAAAATATATTAATTGTATTAGGCTTTTATGGAGTAGTTAAAGCTATAGTTTCATTTAAAGTGGTGCTGCCACTTCCACTCTGTATATTCAAATTTTACAATTATATTAAGTCTAATTGAAATAAATATATTTTAATATGTTGTATACATAAATTACTATATAGTAATATTAGAATATATTTGTTTTTTTCGTCTTCTGATATCATAATTCACGAATCATATAGGAATAATATCGCGCCATTATTAAGTAGGTATTAATTAACCGCCCATACCATATCACAGAGTAACTTTATTAAGCCAAATTCTTTAATTTAATAAATAAATATTAAAACAATTTCCCAGAATTTTAAATCTTTCTCACTTTGTTACAATTTAACACTGTATTAAATAGAATTAACATAAGAAAATATTTGTATTTAAATAAATCATCTACTAATCGCTAAATGCTTATTGCTTTAGGCACAAGTTGGAGACAGTGATTATAGATCAGTTTCTAACGCTTTTCTACTAGATGGCAATAGAAAATCAGACAACCGCAATGTTGAAACTCCAGATTCGGGAAGGGTACGTAGACATAATTAAATTTCGTGGTAATGATATATTCTAAATTAATTAAATTAAAAACATCAGTAGCGTCTAATTTTTAATTTAACCTACATATTATAATGTAACCTTTTATCTGACAGATGGCGATACCATCCATTATATCCCCAAGCAGTGAAACAGAAGAAAAAAAGGTAAGTTAGATACATAGTTTGTTTTCTTCATAAAATGTGGCTGCTGTTCTAATATTAACAGACAAACTTATATAAATAAGACCAATTAAAGATTACAGTCTAACTTACCTACATGATATTTTTAACTCCTAATAAACCAATCACTTTAGTATTTCTTTTTATATAAAGTAAAAAATGAAATTATTTATTTACTAAAATTATTGACATAGTAGACCAATAAAGTAAATTATGCGTAAAAAATGTTAAGCTGCATGTGTAAGCAAATGAATATGATATTAAACATTTAAAGAGATACATATCGCATCTCATTTCTGATCGAATATTAATAACAACACAAAAAACTCGACTGCATAAACTAAATTAATCCAGTAACTCTTGCACCAACAAAACAAATGTAACAACGACGTATCATTTATCAAAATCGGCTCACTGGCTTAACACTTACAAGGAAACAAATAAACGGATAGACATACATACAGGCATACCCACTAAATACGTAGCCCTCTTTTTTGGTTTCCGAGCAGTCGGATAAAAAATTTTAGTTTAAATCATTAGACAACGTGGGTAGTGGGCAAACTATTTGAGCATTTAATTGAAAATCAAGAAGGCAACAGCGCCATCTTTTGGAAAACTTCTGAAAGCTAAGGTGTTTACCGATACGTAGCTGTTGATTTTGTTTTTTTTTCTTCTTTTTGATGACGTGACGTCTCCAAAGGTACGTAGCCGAAGTCCGAAACTCCGAACGCTATACAACAAGTGGTTAGTAATGGCGGATAGTTGGTGTTTCGCGTCTCATAGTACTATTTATAACCTAAAATATAGTACGAGTTTTCAGCGATATGTACGCTAACGTTTTATGGTTGTGTGAATTCGTGCTGGTAAATTTCTCAATTGTGCCAATGACTTGCGAACGATACACGGACTAAAGGGACACGTAAATGATTATCAAGTGAAATGATATTGCACATAAAATTTTGACATTCACACTGCTGTTATTTCGTATTCGTCGCAAGTAAGGCCATTTAATATACACTAATCTATTTTTAAACGTTTAGTAATTTCTTTACAATTTGGGAACGTTTTCAAACCTTCGGTGAGACTAATGAAACTTCTAAAATAGTTTTGCTTGTAACAATTACTACGTTACTTGCTGAACGATTCACCCTATC
>JAATLQ010031756.1:0-12063 GCA_013421005.1 Heliconius erato x Heliconius himera
TACCTTGATTTATTTGTAATTTTTATGTATAAAAGTTGCTTAAATTTATTGTGTACTTTTTACGTGATACGTGTTCACATAAACAGACAAACAGACAAACAGACAAACAGACAAAAATTCCAAAAATGTTGGAAATGGATTCTGTTAGTTATCCTTTAACACCCTGGCTAATTTTTTCTTAAATATTTTCAATGTACAGAAACGACTTTTCTACAGATTTATTATAAGTATAGATAATACAAACTTAAAATTCTACATTATAATAAATACTATAATTCTACATGAGGCCAGTCGTGGCGCAGGGGCACAAAGTGTGACTGTAAAACCGACTAGTTGTGGGTTCGGTCTCCACTCGAGGAGATGAAATGTTTACTTAAATTTATATTTCCATTTCTTCGCTCTGGTGTCGAGAACAAGTGCGGCGTTGAGTTCGGCACTTAGCACGCAATGCTAAGCTTAATGCTAATTCTGCAGAAACTAACTTCTCTCTGCTTACCCTGCAGTGTGCGGGATACAGAGTGAAGCTGATTTATTTATTTTTTAAAATTCTACATATTTATTTATTTTAATAATAACAAAAACTAATATCTATATTAATTAATACTTGATGCAAAAACTTTGGACCTCTTTTTACGAAAATTGCGCGGGAGGAGCATGATATTTTGCTTTAGTTTGTGTAGGAGAAATGCAGAACGCTAATATTTTCCAATATTAGTATTCTGCACTTCTCCTATAATGTACATTAAATCAACAAATAAAACATAACGCGGAAATCTGGAGGCACTGCGTGTTGAGTGGCGAAACTCAACGCCGCGCTTTGCTTCGACACCAGAGTTGAGCAAAGAAAAGAAAATATAAAATCGAACCCACAACCATCAACAGATTTTGCAGTCACAATTTATGTTCCTGCGCCACGAATGGCCTCAATACTCAACCTGATATACTCTCTTGTATTTATAAAGAGACATTCTCGTTGCTATAGCAAGGCGTATTTAAAGTCTCTTGCGTCTTTAGTCTTTCTCTGGTTTAAATTAACCGTTATTGCGTTTACTATCAGAGTGAACTACATGTAGACGAAAAAATAAAAAAAAAAACGATATAATTATTAGATTTCTATAAATATAGAAAATTACCGTATCCTCTTTATTTACGCTTCGTTGATCTTCAATCTGCATGTTGCTCCGACCCGTCCATAATTCACATAATGAGGGCAGATGTTACTGGGAGTTGATTCTAGGAACAATAATCTTCACCTGTATACATTTCTAAGTTTAATTTATTGTAAAATGTTAATATAATTGGAATTAAATATGTTTTGAATATTTTTTTTAGCTGTGTGCTTGTTGCCTTCATAAGAAACGCAGGGCAACTGGGGGCCAAGTGTAAGGTCGATACCTAAGCGAGGAAATGGAAATATTAAATATTTTATTTTCTCAAATGGGAGTCGAACCCATGACTGGTCGCGTCTACAGCCGCACAATCGAACCCCTGTGTAACGACTAGCTAGAGTGTTTTTAGTATTAATAAATGATAACGTGACATTTTACGTTTCTTCAATCGTAAAACATATGTACCTAATGTCAAACTCAAGCGAAAGGAGGAAAATTATGTGTCTTAACAATAACTTTTTTTTGCTTAAAAAGCTGAAAAATATTCAACTAGAATAAAAATATTGTTTGTACCTATTATCATTCCTCTGAGTTAGAATCCGCAACCATCGCGATTTCGCTCAGACGCTATACCACTGAGCCAGGTTTCCTAAATAAAATAAAAAACCGGACAAGCGCGAGTCGCGCTCGCCGAGCATCTTAATCTGTTTCTGAAATTCAAGCTTAGCTTAGCCAAAACCCTTTAATCTGATACCTCACTTGAAATAGCGGCTTTAATACCATTCTGCCTCCCTTTTAAGGTTAGTGTTTATTAGAATTTAACCACAGATGTATTTTTATTATTTAACAAGTACTACCTGTAGATGCTAGCCATGCCAAATTTAATAATTCTAGGTCAACCGGAAGTAACCTCTTAATTTCGACTCCGTTTATAGTGTCGAAATACGCGAACCCATTGTTAAGACACTCCGTTCCTCACTTTCTGCCGAATTCTGGAGGCATTGTGTGTTGAGTGGCAAAACTTACCGCCATGCTTTAGAGCACTAGAGCGAAGAAATGCAAATATATAAATGTAAGTAAATATTTCTTCCTCTCGAGTGGGGATCGAACCCACAACCTGTCGGTTTTATTGCGCCACGACTGGCCACCTTTTTTTTAAGTTGACGTAAAAATACATTTTTTTTCAGGAAATCATGGCGCCGTACATCTGAATATGATATTTCAACGATATCTCGAAGCGTTCTTGAAATAATGACAGACAGACAGATGGACAACAAAGTGATTTTATAAGGGTTCCTTTTTTCCTTAAAATGTACCGAAACCTAAAAATACTGCAAACGCGACGGTTGCGAGTTTCATTCCCTAATGGTGGGATAAATAAACTTTTTTCATTTAGTCGTTATAGTAACAAGGGTTCAACATACAATATCTTGAAAATAGGGCGTTACTGGATACGAGCACGAAGTGTCTTAACACTAGGTCCTGCTTGCCTTTTCTAAAACCGAATAAATCATTAATTTTTAAATAAATTAAAATTTTAGCAACAATTCATTATTTATTATAGTAAAAACAGTTTGAATATTCACAAAAAAATCCGCATAGTATTCTACCTACAAAAGCCCCCATTTCAGTTTCAGAAACACAGTTTTACGCTTCTGCTTCGGTGCAATAAAATTGATATTTTATATACGTTTGGTATTGTAGGTTTCGAATTTTTATATTTATGAATAGCGTGCATTTTATTATAGGATAGCGCGGTGGTGGTGGGATTAAAGTGTTCGTATTGACGTCATTGAGGTGCATTTGCAATAACTGAATAGTTAATCTATTTTTCTACAACCGTTGCGTTTACACTCTAGATAGTTAAATACTTATTTAAAAAACGTATAAAAATTTGAACGTAGCGGGACTCGAATCCGCGGCTCCTGGAAACCGACCAGGCGCTCTGACCACTAAAGACATACGTTCTCATCAAGCTACGTCAAAAAAAATATTTTGATAAAGTCAACAAACTTAAGTGTGCATATGTGCTTTTAGTATATGAAATTAATTACAAATATAAACTTTTTCGGATATATATATTTCCGCTAATTTTACAATTTTAAACAGAAAATGCAAATTTAAATTCGAACGATTTACCTTTTTCAAACCACATTACCTATTGAGGTAATTGTCTTATTTTAAAGGTCGCAATTTTTTTTTATCATTATTTTATGTAATCCAGGCAGCAGATACAAAGTCTGTCAATTTTAATATTTTTTTCTAAATAAATTATTTATATATTTGTTTATTTTTATTCTGCTATTAAAGTAGGCTTAGAAATAGACCAGGCTAGGCATGTAAATCCTAAGATAGCTGCTATCTAATAAATGATTTCAACAACGTTTTTTTTTCAAATAAAACTAAAGTAAGAATAAAAATCGTTTAGCCCTCATCCTACGTTCAGCCTATATTGATTTTGTTTGATATTGATTGATTATCAAAATCTGCACCTGTATAAAGATATGACAAGTAACTAAGTTAACCGATGTTAGCCAAATAACATCAAATTTATAAATTTAATTAAATTGAATTTTGGTGGCTGCATTTAAATTTTGAATTAAGCTTGCCTAAAACTTACTATATGCCCAGCGATAAAGTAAATATTGTATTGTAAATATATATATATATATATATATATATATATATATATATATATATATATATATATATATAAGTAGGTCAAAATAAGGTTTTAAGATAGTTTTATATCAATCATGTAGATTAATTCGTAGATTGGTAATTAATACTAACCTACATACATAGGTTTGTCGATAGGTAAACTGATAGATTGGTCGATATGTTGGCCGATAGTTTATACAACAAATTCTTCTAAAAAGCTTACAAAATATTCATATAAAAATATTAGTTTATTATTAGTCACGTTTCACGTAAAGAACTATTGTAGAGATAAAGCTAATAAAATGAACTAAGGTACTTTTTATACCTTCTATCAAATTATATTTTTAAGGAAACTAAACAGTTGTCATCATGTCAAATTATTGATACTCTTAAATTTCCTCCATCTCTATAGTAAATGGTATACACAAAAAATTGAGTGACAAGTTTCTCTTTATTTTCTTTATTTTTTTCTTTAAGTAAAAAAAATTGGGGAAAAACACAATAAGTAACGCTTCACCCCCAAAACCCCAACATTCATTTTATATCAAACCGTCTCAATCGTATTTATCATTTATAATAACTCTATCGTGGAATTATTCATGGCATAATTTAGAAATTTAATTGTCTATTTCGACTCTATTGCTTAAAAAATAAAGCGTATATTTCTTTGAACTCACCTAATTTGGAATTAAAAGCTAGAATTTAGCAAGTTCTATGATAAAGTGCTGTTTACTTGAACTTTATGTCTATGGCATAAGGTTTATTTTGGGTTGGTTTTTATATAATCTGTATCCACTGGAGTGGAGAATAGCCGGGAACGCTTGCTGTAAGTGTAAGCCGCAATCTGCCGATATTCAGGTGTTTTAAGTCAATTCATTGTGGAAAATGTTCCTATAGTTAGCCTGATTTTGAATATTACCTATTGTGTTTTTTTTATTTAGAAAATAATAAATTTTTTTTTAGAACACAGTATATTAAAACCATTTGAGGCCAGTCGTGGCGCTGGGGCACAAAGCGTGACTGTAAGCACCACTGGTTGTGGGTTCAATTCCCATTCGAGGAAATAAAATATTTATTTAAATTTATATTTTCATTTCTTCGCTCTAATGTTGAGGCAAAGCGCGGCGTTAAGTTCCGCCACACAACATGCAATGCCTCCAGAATTCAGAAGAAAGTGGGGAACAGAATCTCTTAACACTAGGTGTCCGCTACCTAGCCAGATGTGTGCGGGATACATGAACGGCATGAAGCTGATATATATTTTTTTAATTTAAGCACATCAAAGAAATATTTTACATACATATACACATATATAATTTCATTTACTTACTGACAAATGTGAAAAAAAAGAACCAAAATGTTTCAATTTAACCAAACTTCCAATAGATTGCAATACTAAAATTTCGTAAACAATTAAAAACGAATATTACAATAATACACATCCTCCACCCAAATATGAAGTCATCTGAAAAATGACTATCATACACTAAATCCTGGGAACCTCAACCCTCCTTAATATTCCACCCGCAGTCCGTCTCCACAAACACGAGCGTTTATCTGAATTTTACCAGATCTCACGTTGAAATATCGGGTCCGTGCGGCGAATGCAAAGGCGGCATTACCATATCGTTTGACGTTTCGATAGCAATTTTATTGGCAATTGTTATCGAAACACAATGAAATTTAAACAGCCTATTATTAGTTGGAGTGATTTTTTGTGTTGTCTTGAAGTGGTTTAACTGATAGCTTACAAAAGATGTTAAATATAACTAAATGTAACTATTGGACCACTTTTAGTGTAGGTATTTGGTTTAGGAGAAGTTAAGAAAAAGAAGAAGAAGAAAGAAGAATAGAAAAAGAACGTTAGTTGTAGAGCGGCAGATGTTGCGTTTTAATATTTTTACAATTAAATTAGGTTTACATTTTTTTAAGTTTTAATCACACACTAAAATAAGAACAATATTTAGAAACGCATAAAAAATTTAACGTAACTCAGAACCGGATAGTATGCGGGTAAGCGCGGGTTCGAATCCTGTCCTTAGTAGGACTTCGTTAAGCGCTTTGCACCAATGAATTCTTAACGGTGTATGTCAAAAGTATTATTAGATCTTTTATTAGGCTGAGGCCATTCGTGGCGCGTGGCGTTTGTTCGATGTGCACTGAAGAAAATAAAATATTTATTTAAATTTATATTTTCATTTGTGCCCCTGCGCTACGACTCGCCCCTATAGCTATAAAAAGAGAAGAAAATAATTATAAATTTTATATGATAGTTGATAGTTGAGTGACTAACAGACAACGCTCAACAGAAATTACTTCACGCAGAATGCTAATGTTTGGAATGTAAGTTCCTTGGGGAGTATATGGTAGTTCCTGGACGATTTTCCGAAATTTATTTTACATTTTAAAGTCCAAACTAATAAAATTCCAACCACTTTCAACTCGTACTAAATATGTTATAAATACTTTGAATTTATTTTCTTCTTTTTTTAGCTATTGAGGTGAGTCATGGCGCAGTGGCTCAAAGTGTGACTGTAAAACCGACTGGTTGTGGGTTCGATCTTCACTCGAGGAAATGGAATATTTAATCTTTTAATTTCTTTGCTCTGGTTTCGAGGCAAAACTCAGCGTTGAGTTCAGCCACTCAATACGCAAAGCCTCCAGAATTCGTCGGAAAACGGGGAACAGAGTGTCTTAACAGTACAAAGCAGGGCATAGGTTCCTATATGCCCTATGCCCTGCTGTGTGCGGGATACAGCGTGACGCCAAATTGGATTATGTATAGATTATTACTAAAAAAACATTTTTATCGTTTATATTTTAAATTATAAATCAACTCCATGAAATTGGATATCAAAAGCTCATCACCATAAGCAAAACAATAGTAAACTTCCAAGCTTATATTAAGACACTGTTCTTTGACACCAACTTGTACAACTAACCTATTGTTCTCACTTCTTAGCTTTTAAAACTTATTCTAGAATCCTTTAAACAGCATATAATTAGCACTCTTTATTAAAACCAAGCTTTGATTTAAGTTAATAAAGAATATTTACAAAAGTTAAAGTTTCATTGTTACTTGTATTTCAAATTAAGTTTTATTATAATAGTAAAATTGGTCAAAAGAATGAGAAAGCGAACTGACAGTAATCTTAACTGGCTTTAAAATAATAATGCTTTAAAATATTTCAAATATTTCTTTTTTCTCGCTGCGCCTCGGTGGCCACTATAAAGATTTCGTGACTGACGCAGGATAGACAGAGAGAACCTAGTGTAAAGGCACTCCGTTCTTCACTTTCTATCGAATTTATCGACACGTTGAATGTGTCAGAAGACAACGCCGCGCTTTGTCTTGTTACCAAAGCGAAGTTATTAAATTGTGAAATAATTCATTGTCTCGAGTGGGAATCGAATCCATAACACGGTTGGCCTGTATACATACATATAAAATTATATTTTAAGCAATATTGTTTATTAAACTCCCTCTCGGGAAGTTTTAAGTCTATTTATACGACAAATTGAACTGTCAAATATGATGTGGTAAGTCTGTGAAAAAGCGGGACATTGCAGTACAAACGTTCAGTGTGTCAAATTTTCGCGGTTTCTTCTTATTTTTATTTTTTGTTTATTAGCTTGTCATCTAAGTTTCTTTTCAAACGGCGTTCAATTTAAATATCAAAATAAATATATTGTAATTTTGTCGAAATTGTGAATTGAATGGCTACATTCAACGCCGCACTTTGTCTATCAGAAGAAAGAAATGAAAATAAATAATTTCTCGATTTCCCCATGGAACCTACAACCATCGAATACCACTGCACCACAATTGCCCCAAAACTGTCTTTTTCTAATAGTCTATAAATTGAACAATTTCTTCTATAGAACCACTTTAATTAAAATTCTTTTGCTGGTACTCTATATCTTACCATTGATATAGAGACAACCTTTGTACCCCATCATTGATTACTTTTTATTCATTTTATTGAATTAGTACTAAAAGATGAAACTCTGATGCTATAGTGGTATAGTTGAGATAGTTGTAAGTTCGATTCCCGCTGGCAGGATTTGAATTGTTTAAATTATTATTTTCCACTTTATATTCCTATCTTATCTTATAATCGGGATTCAGAGTGGACTAACTACCTAATAACTAAATATAGACTTCATATTAGAAGGTACCTAAATACCTAAAGGTATTATAAAATGTTTAAACTACCCAATCCAAAGCTAGCAGCATGTATCGGACGTCACTTCGCAAATGCAATCGTCCTCCTATAGACACTGTTAATTGGGACTCAATTTAGGATTCATTGGGTTTTGGTCCGAATTGACATAGTAAAGTATATACGTAGTTATATGTATAGTAGATAAGGCTAAATTATTTGTAGACCAACCTTTGATTTCAATGAATACCAAAATAGAATTGAATTGGATATATTAAGTGATTGGCGTGGCTTTTATTCGAGTTCAAATAGAGGCAACTTTTCAACAACCTATAGCTCCCTTTTGAGTGTAGTAGAGAAAGAGGAATTTAATGTCAAATCTCGATATTTATTAAGTGGCACACATTTGCAGGGTCAGGTACTAGGTAACTAGAGGGAATATGAGATTTGTTTAGTAGTGTTAAGACACTGCTTTCGCCATTAAGATATTCCGTTACCCACTTTTCATCAAATTGTTCAGTAATTCTTTATGAAAATTCTGTAGATTAACATTGTCGATATTGAAAGAAAATAATAAAAAAATCTTAAAATATTAGAAGTGGAACTAAACTTTACTTTTTCTTTTTTTGCCAAAGTGCGCTTTATTAAATTGTCAGTTTAGTCAGTTAGATACGCTTCGACTACTTCATAATTTAGATGAACCTTAAAACCCAATTTGAATTTGAACACCTGACCTTTACCCAAAAATCAATATAGCATCCATTCGATATCTATTACGCCGCGATAGTTGAACTGAACTTAAATTTGTTTACACAGTATACTGAATAGCTGGCGGAAGTATTTACATGAAAGCTTCCTAGAATCGTATAGCACCTCAATTCCCTTCTATTTGAGATATAAATCAAGAACACTCAGTTTGTCGAGGATCCACCATTAGATGCTTGAGTAATTTCGTTACATTTAGTTAATATATTTCTTGAGAAATGATTTGTATTTTCGTTTTAGATGTAAGGGAGATAGGTTTAAATAAATGTATTTTATTTTGTATATAATTATGTAAAATTATTTAACTGTAATAATCGCGGCGTTGAGTTCAGCCACTCAATAAAAATGTCTCAAAATTTTTTTGGAACGTGAAAACTGTAGTGCCTTAATACTAGGCTTTCTCTGTCTATCTTGCTCTTTGACTGCGATTTTAAAAGCAACAGATTCTGGGATCAATTCTCACACAAAGAAATGAAAATTTTAATATTTTCATTGAGTTCCACCACTCTACATGCAATGCCTCCAGAATTCAGCGAGAAGTGGGGAAGGGAAGTGTCTTAACGACATATCTTAACATTAGGTTCCCAGGTTTCCTCACACATCGTGGAGCTATAACAAAATAAATACTCGTGTAAAAATTATAAAGCCAGCTGATAGCTTTATACTATAAATTTCACGTGGGTTTACGTTTGTTATCTACGTGAAATCAAAAATGAAGGCATTGTACTTTTTTTATTTTTGAGTGCATTTGACACACGTCAAAGGCTGGCGCACTTCCAAAGAGCATGGGCTTTTTGTTGGACCAGCATAAGCCAATTATAAACATATTGGATTTATATTTTTTTAGCTTTTTAGGAAATTAGGCAGAGGGAACCTAGAGTTAAAACTCTCCATTTCCCTTTTTAAGCTCAATCTTCGACACACCACATGTTAAGGTGCCGAATTCACTCGTACTTTGTGACGAATGTGATTAATTAATTAAATCGATTTGCAATACATTTTTTTTTGTATTTTCATATTGTTTCGTATTTATTAAAAACTTAAACTTTCAGCCCCTCCAGTTAGATTTTATATTAAAATAAACTCGGAAACAACCACGCTTGTTTAATAAGCAAAGTTCCATAAAACCCATGCATTTTCTATCAAACACCGACAAATAAGACACTATAAAATATTTTGCTGTTCTAAATTGAAGTTAGCAAATTTGCACCGCACACAGAATTAGTTTTAAAAATTCAACTTGTACAGACTGTACTGTATTTTAATGAAACATTTCAAAATGTCTGGTTAAAAATACAAAAAAATTATGGGACTATATTTTTGTTTTACATTTTAATTCTGTAGAGATTACCTTTTATCGTGACATAGTTGGGAAGTGACAAGTGAAATTTGAGTTTACGCGATTGTTGCAAGTCAAAATTTCACTAAAATGAATTTGTTATTTTTAGTATATTTGTATTTACCTGCATCGTGTTAATATTTTAATAAAACGGCCTAACTAAAATCTGTAAATTAGTTAAAAAATATATAAAACTAAATTTAAAAAGTTTGTGATAGTAAATATTAAGGTATTAAAATCAATATAGGTAAAGTAAAAGATAACAAATGAATAAGTAAAATAATATAACAAATGAATAAGTTTTATTTTATCTAATTTTAAGATTTATTACCTTGAGCCTAGTCGTGGCCCAAAGTGTGACTGGTAGTGGGTTCGATCCCCATTCGAGGAAATTAAATATTTATTTATATTTCCATTTCTTCCCTCTGCTAGTATCGAGACAAAGCGCGGCATTAAGTTCCGCCACTCTATACGCAATGCCTTAAGAATTCGGCGGAAAGTGGGGAACGGAGTGTCTTAACACTAGATCTGTCTAACTAAATTGTTGCGGAGCGGCACGAGGTGTGACTGTAAAACCGACTGGTTGTGGGTTCGATCCCCACTGGAGGAGATGAAATATTTACTTAAATTTATATTTTCATTTCTTCGCTCTGGTGTCGAGGTTAAGCGCGGCGTTGAGTTCTGCCACTCATCACGCAATGCCTCCAGAATTCGGCAGAAAGTGGGGAATGGAATGTCTTAACACTAGGTTCCCTCTGCCTACCCTGCTGTGTGCGGGATACTGCGTGAAGCTGATAAAAAAAATAATAAAATATTTAATTTCCTCGAGCGCGAATCGAACCTACAACCTGTCGCGCTAACTATCGCACACATATCCCCCCTGCGTCACGACTGGTCTCTACTTATTTTAGAAGCGTAAATATTTATTAGGATAGAAAAAGAACCTAATTCCATTGCGTTTACCCAAACATTTCTTAAGTGCTCCATCATGACGTACCTAAACATAATATTTTTGTATAGGTGCATACATGTTATACTCATATACCTATATATAAAACAAAAAGCTTACGGAACATTTTTCCATAACGGAAACGGTTCGTATTATAACTCTAAAAAGCAAAAACTATGAAACTAGTATGCTATTGTCAAGCGAACGGAATCTACTATTCGACACTGAAAAGGATTCTTTGCATAGAAAAAGTAGGTCATTGTGTATATTTTTACACTTGCGTTGAGAAAAATGGCCCATTTTGTTGAAAAAAAAATAATAATATATATAAATGTTATGTGATTTTACTATTCATACTATAAAAGATTTTTTTTGGACAGGAAGTGTATTATCTCTTTCTTGTGAATTATCGAAGATGTTATTTTATTTTTCATTAAATGTACGTTATCGTTGGTCTCATTACCACCAAGTCAGGCTATAAGTATTTACTATTTCAAATTAGTTATTTAGTTATATATTAAGTGATGACTACTAAATACACAAGAAAAGCTAATAATAATATTTTGTTGTTGGAATTTTTTTAAAAATTATAATAGTGATTTCGTTAAAAAACATAAATTTACAATATTTAAATATGACGTTTTAAATAATTTTCAGTAAACTGTAATCAAGACTTGATAAGTTATAAAAGCATGAGTTATTATTTTTATGACGAATAATTGTTGAAACGTTGCGTTCAAAACTACACGTTTTTTAGAGCAGCAAAAAAAACAGTCAACAACTATACAGGATGGAAGTGACAGCACCACATTAAATGAAACCACAGTTTTAACTACTTTAATAATAATAATAATAATAATAATAATCATTTATTTCAGATTTTACATCCATAAAAATTGTTAGTAACATTTTAAGCTTAAGAACTATTGTTAGTACGTAAAAACCTAAACAACAACAATCAGGTCGTGTGTAATTTGACCCACCGATCCATAAAAGGCGAGTCCCACCGGTCAACAAACACATTTAGCATTCCACAGGAAGAACCGCGGAGGCGAGCTAATGCGGAGGCGCACCGTT